>JAODXP020000016.1:2515023-2551743 GCA_027497455.2 Sardinella longiceps | reverse complement strand
GCATTCATTCCCTAAACTTACATTGCTTTAACCCTCTTTATTCAAACTACACAGTCTACAATCTAAGCAAGTAGTCAAAGCAGATGGGCTACACCAGGAATTGCTGCAAATATATGCTATTTGAAGTTTAAAGGTATAATCCGGAGTGAATCAACACGTAGCCCTGCTGGTTTATACTGCTATGCGCTACTGAAAGCCACTTCAATTATTTAATTTTGTGCATCGTAGACCGAGTTTGCGAAACGGCAGCTAACACTTACTGAATGAGGCATGTCAAAAATGAAACCTAATCGATTTGCTTTTGTTTTGAAATGCCCCATTCTGTTACTGTTAGCTGCCGTTTCGCTATCTCCATCTGCATTACATGAAATCGAGTGATTGGGATCACTATCAGTAGCGCTTGGCACTATAAAACAGTAGGGCTACGTGTTGATTCACTCTGAATTTTTCCTTTAAGCGGTATATTTTTAAATTTAGCTTACACGCATGAAATGTGTGCGCTCTGAAAACTGAGAGCTGCCATTGCGTCTTCAAAAGGGGGCGTATATTTCAGGATATAGACTGCATTGCAGAACGTCAAGAGTTATTGTTAGATAAGGCATGTATGGAGAGCGAACATGTGAGGCATGTTGCCATTTGTTAAGGCCCATTGCGATAGGCTGGTATATTAAAAATCTCTATTGTTTCAGAGCTTTACACTCCTTCAGGTGCACACAGACACACACTGAGCAGTGCCCGGGGAGCAGTTAGGGGGTTAGGTGCTCAAAAGCACTGACACTGATTCCAGACACTGCTCCGGCCACCTTCCAGTGCCCAGTCCAACTCCCTGACCAATACACCACGGATGAGCTGATTCACTACATGTGTAACGGAGGCCAGCTAGCTCGGCGGTAGTACGTGTAAATCCTCATCACCCAATTCCATGGGCGCTTCTAACAGCTGAGTTAGAAGCTCAGGCTTTCAGCTCGGTTTGTTAGAGCGTCCCACTCCCACGCCGGGAGGTCGTAGCTTGCGGGGTGGCGGGTTCGAGACTCATGTGCGGTGCGGACCACCACCGGCTACACATGGTTGGAACAAGATGAGATGTTCTTCTCTGACTATGACATTGTCTATTTTGTCTGTTTTGTCTCATAGTGAGTGGAGAATCTACCAGTTCTGCATACAGCTCACTAAGAAGCTCACTAAGATCTCTGACAGGATATGACATCAGCTCTGCATATAGCTCCTTCAGGTCTCAGACAGGATATGGCACCAGCTATCTTCATGGATCTGAGAAGTCAGAAATGTCTTCCCAGAGTGTATGTGGGTCTCTGAGTTCTAGATCTAGTTCTGTTTGGAGTTCAGGTTCCAGAAGATTTAAGCCACTGTGGAACGTATTTGATGATCCTCATGAGACCAAGAAGGCATCATACCCCAAGGGTAAGAAGGATGAGAAGAAAGACCAGTTATTTTTTAAAAGCTTGAATAAGATGAAACGTATGCGATATAGACAATAAAACGAGTACATGCGAGCCAATGAGAAAGTTAAACTAAGTTTACATATCTGACTCAGGCGGTCAACTTACATGCAGGCCTGATGGTATTCAGGCGCCGTCCCTGATTTCAGGCGTACCAGTATGACTGTGGGGAACAAATGCTTGCCTTGATTATTGATAAATGACATGTTCTGAGTTTAATGTGCATCTTTGCATGGCCATCACTGCCTACTAGCTGAAGATATGGAATTTGCTCATAACCAAGTAGTGTTCTAAAAGTGCAAAGCAAATATAACACCCCCACCCATGCCCAATTCCCCACGACTATCAGCCCTGTAAATGTTGGCCTATTCTTTCTTCCACCAAGATATGCAACGCAGTTTTTACTGTCATTCAAAATACAGTTTCAGACATTGAACTTTTTCGGGTCACTTAAAGGAGCTGTGTGTAAGAAATGTACTCCAAAATAGTCATTAAACAGCCCTGATATATCACCAGACATGAAGAAATCATGTTCATTTTCAACACTGATATAACTGACGGTTGTAGTCCAGCCTATGACGTCACTAGGATCCAGAGTCAAAGGGGGCTTAGCCCCAGAGGGGAAAATTTTTCATAAATAAATGATACAGTGTATATGTGTGTATATTGCCAACCTATTTATTACTTGAAGGACATTTATCAGAATATCTCATATCTTAGGCTATTTTTATTAACAAAATTAGTCTTAATCAATTCATCAGACTGGTTTGTGAAGACAGATGTTTGCAAATATCTCCATCAATGAATGTGGTGTAAATGAACTAGGCTCTTACATTCTAAATAAAGTTACATATTTAATTCAGTCTAATGCACTGAGCAAGATACAACAATGGTTACATCTAGCTTAGTTCAAATCCTAGGGAAATCTGATGATACAGTCAAATATGAAAGTTTGTCAAACATTTATTCTGCAAAATGAGCATACAATAGCTAGGCTAGTGGTCCCCAAACTTTTTCTGAAGAGGGCCGGATCGCTCTGCGTGGCTCTTTCAGAGGGCCGGAGGCCAGCGATCTACCTTGTAAATTACAGTAGATGTGCCTAGGCTACTTTATACAACAGGTCTATTTTAGCCTATTCTATTTTAGCCTATTCAATGTAAACTACTGTCATTTAGGCTTATGTTGATTTACTTTTGTGAAAATAAATATAAAATAGTCTTAAATGGAAATGGCTAAAACCACTAAATATTAATATTTTGAATAATATATGAACAATATATGAAAGCCTAAGCATTATTTAAAAATCTGATTTAGCTGAATTTGAACAGCTAGCATCGCGCCCGCTAGCATCTCGCTTAAAAGTAATAAACATTTCCGGTAATTTTCCCATTTAAATGTCTTCTCATCTCTAGTTGAAAAATGTAATAATACTTGCAGAAAATGAAACGTGGCGATTTCTTTGGACAAATTGGTTTGGAACTATATTTCATTTCTGCGTAATGATCAATGCGCGTGGCATAGCAGCACACTCATATCAAAGCAGCCCCTGAAAATAGTCCCAACAAACACAACACAAGTTCATGTTACATTGACTACGTGTGTTGATTATTACGCCGAACTGGATTATAGTTCCAAGATAATTAAACCGAGGAAATTGCTGTTTCATTTTCTGCAAGTTTTATTACATTTTCCAAATAGATATGAGAAGACATTTAAATGGGAAAATTACCGGAAATATGTATTACTATGAAGCGTGATGCTAGCGGGTGCGATGCTAGCTGTTCAAATCCGATTCAAGCAACTATGCTAGGCTAGAGCTGCAAGTCGTATCGCCAGGCTCAGAGAACGGCTTGATGAACAGAAAAAAGGTAAAACTCAATTTGTTAACTCGAGGAGAGGTGCAAAATGAACTTATTTCCACGAATGGTGGCCTGACGCTTTAATGTCCTATTACTAGGGGTGACCACCTGTCCCGCTTTACGTTGGATTGTACAGCAATTTTACCCTTTGTCACGCAAATTGAACATCAGTCCCGCATGTTTGTTGGACACATGGATACGTTGACCTTTTGTTTCTGTTCAGAGAAGCGGCAGTTTGACCCGTATATCAACCAAGCTATTAAAGCGCACAAACACCTTCACAACTTTGAAAGTAATTCTCAAATCTGAGAGCGCACTGTCAGGTCCGACTTCAGTTCGGATTTCGGATATGTTGCCACGAAAAAGAATATATAGACTTTCAGTTACGATTGTAGAAAGCCTCTTGGTTGTCAGTGGATAGAGAGAGAGAGAGAGAGAGAGAGTTTCTGCGTTGTGGGCACGATCGCGCACAGCTTATTATCGTTTTATTTCAATTCAATTCAATTCAATTTTATTTGTAGAGCGCACAAATACAGCACATTGTCTCGCGGCGCTTTACAGACAGTACGGGAAGCATCCATGAGAATCAGGGACAAGGAAAAACTCCCTTCCCTTTGTAAATAATTTGTTTTGTAGGAAGAAACCTTGGGCAGATCCACGCCTCATGGACTCAGCCTACCTGCCTGGGGCCTAATAAAGTATCCGTAAAGTCTGATGCATAGATTGACCATGGTTAACACAAAACAGTATGAGTACTGAATGTAGTCATAGATGATATACACATAGTTTGTGTGACAGTCAGGGCCAAGGGATGGAGTCAGTAGTTGGAGTGTGGGATTAGTCAGTAGTTGGAGTGGGATTAGAGTTCATTGGGTGTTGGTCGCCATCTAGGTAGTGGTCATCAGGGGGCTATCAGGCCAGTTCCATCACGGGCCTCAGAGAAAAGGGGAGGGTGGTCCTGGTGTGTGGCTCCGGAGAGGTTGGTCAGCATCCGTAGTGGGGTAGGGTTGGTGGCAGGGAGGTACGGGAGGTTCATCACACGGGGCAGAGGAGGCAAGAGAAACAAAAAGAAACAGAAACAAGAGGATTAGGCCAGTCTAGGAGGATATCACTTCATGATATGTGTCATATAATCTAGCTAGAGTGAGGAGAGGGAGATAGAGAGAGGATAAAGAGGGTTGTACAGGATGGCAAGTGTGCAGAAAGTGGCAGCACTAGGCTATCGCAGCATAACTAAGGTATGGTACAAGGCATCTCACCAACCCAGAAGGGGTAGGTCAGTGGCCGCCTTGGAAAAACAGCAGAGGTAGCCCTCCCAGGAAAGCCCAAGAGGAGTGGTGATATGCCATGGCACCATCTAATATAAGTACAGTTGTCATAAGAGGTAATGCTGCATTTATCAATAGAGATTGCCAAGATACGTCATAAACGGCGCCATTTTGACCCGGAGATAGCGGTTAGTTAAGCTGTAACTTTTTTACAGCCCCATCGTAGCTCCGGTTCATACACCCGATCACACAACAGTGGGAAGTCTTTTTGTTTTTAGATTTTGCGAGTCTAGTCAGAGATTGTTGCTAGGGTCTAATTCCGGGGCAAACCCAGAATGCATTGTGTGATGACGACACGTTAGCAATCTCTATTGATACTTATCACTTGGCGACGTCAGTGCGTTCTATTTGCATTCTATTTGGTAGAGCACCCATGTTGAGTACCGAATGTTGCCAAAGACCTATTCGAAAGCATTGAGTTTGAATAGCAGAGCGGTACTCAGAGCGGTACTTGCTTCAAAAATACAAGACTTCAACACAACAATTTATCATCATTACCTAGCCGGGTGCAGTGTTGGGCTGGTTATGCTAATGTTAGGTTCAGTCTAATATGAATGATCAAACACGTAGGTCTACCTGCAGGTTAAGTTTGGCAGACAGGTGACAGCCTAACATTAAGCTAAATTGAGGCCAATTTTTGCTTACCACCATGGCAGACGAAATAACGTTTAACCTCACATAATCTCAACATTAAACTTACTAGCCAGTAACAAGCAACAAGAGAAGCTAAACAAATGTGATCACAAACGTGATTCACTGTGCAATGTATCAGAACCCCAACTAACCATGGTGTGACTAGCAATTGAGACAGTTCACAGAAAAAAAGAGAAAAGCTAACCTGTCATGCAACCAAATAAATGCAAGGGGACTAAACGAAACTGATGACTTGCGAATCACAGACTACAAGTGAAATATTTTCATTGTCATGACACGCTGTTTAGACCACCCAAAACTGTGGCAGCTAACTTTGACAGGGCTACGTAGCCTACGTGACAAGCTCAGTTGCACCCAATTTTGTTACCTGTAACGTTAGCTGTAGAGATTCACTCACAATCGTAGCAGAAGTAGCAGTAGAAATTGGCAATCCTACGGAGCCCCTCTGGTGACATGGTGGTACTATATTTTTAAGGAGGAAGGAAAAAAAAAGAAAAAAAAAGCATGTTCTGGGGACTAACACTGACTAGATTTTTGCGTGATCTTGAGTTTGTTTTGCGAGATCTTGAGTTTTTTGCGAGATCTTGAGTTTGTTTTGCGAGATCTTGAGTTTGTTTTGCAAGATCTTGAGTTTGTTTTGCGAGATCTTGAGTTTGTTTTGCAAGATCTTGAGTTTGTATTGCGAGATCTTGAGTTTGTTTTGCGAGATCTGAGTTTATTTACGAGATCTTGAGTTTGTTTTGCGAGATCTCGCGAGATATGCAAATCAAAGTCGAATCTCGCAATCAAAAGTCGAGATCTCGCAAATCAAACTCGAGATCTCGCAAATCAAAAGTTTCATGCATGTCTGATGGTTGCAAGTCTGAAATTAGGTTGTAGTTTCATATATTACCAGCAGGTGGCGCATACGGCTCTGACTTCTAGGCCTGGTGGCCTAGTTGCCTGCGCGCAAAATGTAGGTTTCGGTTTCTGTGTCGCTGAAAGGTAGAATTGATAGAGTGTCTACCTTGGTAAGGAAAAAATAGACATGGATCGACAGATAGCACTTTATTTTGAGATGGGGCTTAAATACAGGGAAATTCAGTTGGCTTCTACATTCTCTGGCACCGCCACAAACTGACACGGAAGTTGATTGTAAAAACCAAGAAAGATCCAAATAACTGTGGTCATAAGAACGATTAAATGGCCATTGGTAAAGTTTATTAAACTGTGACTGAGACACTTGTCATCTAACTTCCTAATGCTGGTTTGGGTGATTATGGAGTTGATTATTGGTTGATCATGCAGTGCGAGTCATTTTGAAAATAACCTGAGCATTATGTAGAGACTGCATACGGCTCTGCATGTGCAGGAGCCGATCGCCTCCTGCTGGTAACATGAAGGAACACAGCCTAATTTCAGACTCAACCATCAGACAAGCATGAAACTCGAGATCTCGCAAAACAAAGTGGAGATCTCGCAAAACAAAGTCAAGATCTCGCAAAATAAAGTCAAGATCTCGCAAAACAAAAATCAAGATCTCGCAAAACAAACTCAAGATCTTGCAAAACAAACTCAAGATCTCGCAAAACAAACTCAAGATCTCGCAAAACAAACTCAAGATCTTCACCAGATCACTCAGATGTCACCAGAGGGGCTCCGTACAATCCTACCTTTCCGTGTAAACTGCTAAATCCATTGCAAAGGACTGATGAGTTTATCCACAATGCAGAACTTTGCTTGGGTGCCAGGCACAACTTTACATTAGTTGTCTTAACAATTTCCCTTCGGTGTTTAAATGCAATGCAGCTAACGTTAGACCATCACAATTGGTTGCAGATGCAAAAACGTTTTTCCCTCATGTGTTTAAATGGTCATTTCTGCTATGAAAATACTTATTTATGCTAAAACTCCCTCCGGATCTGAGCCCGGCTAGTTGCGTCACCCCGTCGGCAGTGTGAAAGAACAACCGACTCCCTACAGTGCCATGTTAATAGCGGGCAGTGTGGCAGTGTAAAAGCGGCTACAGAGGGCATCATTTTTAAATGACTAGTAGTGAGGGAACAAGTTGGTAGGCTATTCAAACCTATGCATTCTAATTAGTGCTATATTTAATCGCGATTAATCACATTTTTGCCGTAGTTAACTCATAATTAATCGCGATTAATAGCAAATTTCTTTCTATTCTAAATGTCCCTCGATTTCTTTTTGTCCCATTTGTATTTATTTATTTTCATTTTAATGCTGTTATCAGCATTCATTGGTGGGGGTGAATACCAATTTAAAATAAAATAAAAAACCTAGTTATAGTATTAGAAATTATTAACATGTTCAAGTAGCCTACTGCCAGAGAACATGCAAGTGAGCGTCAACGATTGTGTCGGTAAAATATTTGTTTTCACTGACATCAAATGACGCTCACAAACATTCTCTCTCTCAGTTGCGCTCCGACCTGTTTCACCTCTCTCACTCGCGCTGCAATTTTGAATCTGATATTAGCCTATTTGCGGGGTATTCAGTTCAAGAGAAGGGATTTCTAAGTGACAGCATAAATCCTCTAGCTAGTTAACAACCTAAATATGCGAACATGCGAGTGAACGTCAACGATTGTGTCGGTAAAATATTTGTTTTCACTGACATCGGAGCAGCAGAGTAGAGTGCAGACACCCGTGCTGTGTGTGCAGTGCATGTATAGGCTACTGTAGGCATGAGTAACCTAGGTCCTAGGCTAAGCAGTAGGCTTACTTCAAGCCTAATACAAACACAGGACATACTGAAACGTCGGAAGGTGTTGGAATGTCGGATATATATTTTTTTCACATTCCATTGATAATGGCGGGTGAAATGCGTTAATCGCGCGTTAAACAAATTGACGGCGTTAAAATGGGTTTGCGTTAACGCCGTTATTAACGCGTTAAACTGACAGCACTAATTCTAATAGGTCAGCGGTACCCAGCCTGGGACCCAAAATGGTGGAATGAGCTTATAGAACGTTTTATCGAACGTCTATGACATCAGCTGATAAGTATCGATAGACCAAACCGGCTTAAAAAAAAAAAAAAAAAAGCTGCGCAACAGCGCCAAAATAATCCGGTGGCCAAAACCGGAATGACATGTAATTGCTTAGAATCGCCATAGAGAATGAATGGTGGAAAATACATTAGGAAATATTTTGGAGGGCCACTTAAATTGACGTGGCCCGCGGGCCGTAGTTTGGGGACCCATGAGCTAGGCCTACTTAAATAGGCCTATAGCAAATAAATATGTCCATCAATGCATGTAGGACAAAACTAATCTGGCATAAACTACAGGCAAATTCAGGGGCGTCACTAGGCCTTTTTTACTAGGGCACGTGCCCAAGTAAAAATCAGCTGTGCCCTAGTAAGAAAAGAGAGAGAAAAAAGAAAAAGTATATGATTTTATTTAATAACAACCCGTTTTTCTGCGTGTACAGTACATACACGAATTGAGATCGAGTGAAAGATAATGGGTTTGTAATTCCAATTGTTACACGTGTGTCTTAAATGAATATCTGATCTCTGGTCTGAGACACTCTTTCTACAGTCATGCATGCGCATCCTGCTTGATGTGCCAAACGGCGATGTAGGCTATACTACTTTAAGGTGAAGTCACAAACGAAGTTCCTATAACAAAAGTAGCTGTGCATGCTGTGCATTTCTATTGATATCAAAAAATTACAGGAAACCAGGACAGAGGCAGGGAACTTGTTGTAGCCTAAAGATGGATGAGGAGAGGTACAATTCTGGGTGTTAATGCTGCTAGGTTTGTTTGCAATGCGTTGAATGAGTGGAACGGAGACGCCTAACCTCGAATGGAAAGCTCCGGTCTTTTATTCATTCATTAACTGAAATGCCCGAAATCAAGAGCTACAGCGCACCTCATGCACAGCAAACTCACAAACTGTAGCTCAGTTCAATGTCGGCCTCTGATACTTAAATAACATTTACAGAGGGAAACATCTTATATGTTGTCTTGCATGCGTCTCTGTGGTTACATTTACGCGCACCAAGTCACATCACTGGCCTCCGTCATGGCAGTAGCTACAATAGAGGACACCGGTATTTTTTTCGAGCCGAAAATAAGTTTGTTGAATACTCATAAATCTTATTGCGCGCGCAATAGCGTTGCAAAGCATATCGCGGGTGAATTGGTTTTGCTTCATTGTCTTTCGGATGCTTTATATGGGTATATTGGCTCTTACAATGGAGGTATTTGGTATTACATTAAACTAGACAACCAGATCTATCCATTGGTATCATTGATACCGTACTTGCTTGAGAATAAGGTGGTTAAATTTCTATATAAAGATCAACGGAAATCTCTTTATCTGGTGTTATAGGCTACACTTGGCCAAAATCACCACACATTATTGGAACTCAACAAAGCCGCAACTCTTTAAATGGACAAAATTAGAAGCAAAATTGACCTTGTCTAAATAATGTTTACCTTTAACTATCTTATCCAATGCTGTCCCAGACCAGATTTGGCTTAAATTGACAGTGCATTCATCCATTCATCCATACATACCTATTACCTCAGTAATGCAATAATCAGCATTTTTTATTATTATTATTTTTTTTTTGGGGGGGGGGGGGATTGGAGGCCTGTGCCCCAGTAAAGCTTCATCTCTAGTGACGCCCCTGGGCAAATTCATATTTCATAGTTCAGTCTTTTGGAGAATATGTTGCCTAGAAATTTGTTGGATCAGACTAGTAGCCTACCAAACTTCAGATAAGACTATTTTTCCTGCTCAATTTGAAGCATAGTTCGTCATCAGTTACAACAAGAAAAAATGCTCTCAGTGGATGCAGGCAGAGCTGGAGAAATTAAGAAATTTAACATGCACTTAAAGTGAACTATCTCGTGGACCGTTTGTCATAACAATTAGTGTCTAGTACCATTGGACAGCTTGGAGCTTACTGAATCCGATTGTTGATGTTGATGTTAACTCCGCGAGTAATATAACCGCTAAGAATGGACGTAATTTACATACAATGAAAATAATCTGCCCAGCGTTAGGGGGTCTTTGGGGAAATTGAGCTTGAGCCCCCCCAAAATGGACCTAATGACGTCCATGGTCCAGCCATAATATTAGCATTTGAAAAGCTAAGTTGCAGCCCACAAGTAGTGTTTATGTTGTCATTTCATGTGGTATTCGTGATGTTGTCATTTTCAAAGCCTCTTTATGCTTCCAAAAAATGTTATGACAAGGTCAGAAATAAAACAAGGGTATGTATAACAGATGCTTTTGAAAGATGGAGACGGCTGAAAGCAACAAAATGCATTTTTGATTTAAGTGTTATGCATATGTGACCTTGCACGTCAAAATCAGTCGCTTCGCGCAAGCTTCGTTTCTGAGAAAATTCTAACAATGGAATGCTTGCACCAAAAAAGTCGAAATTCAAATTTTAGCATAATTTGACAGTATAAAGCCTACACTTTCAGATTCTAATTCAATTGTGCCAAAATTCAAACCTTAAATGGGTTAAAAACTTGTTTGTTAAGAGGCATGTATTCATTTAGCAATGTACTAACTTCATATCAAAGATTTCTAATGCTAAGGCTTTATAGTAGACTATCACCAGCAAGGCAGGTGAGCATTCGTCATAGATTAGAAGGAAAAAAATATGAATATGAATGTCATATTAATGATTTATATGAATGTCAAGGGCCTTTCCAATATTTCCAATATTTACTTGCAAGCTGTTTGGACCCATAAAAATCCTCTAGATGGAGCTAACGTCGAGTTGCTGACTGAGCTTGAAGATAGCTAGTCGGAGACGGGGATAAAGTAGCCTATCTGTGGCTCAGCTAGTCAGTAAAAAGTTGTTGAGTGTTTAGTACTGCTAAAATCGGTACAAGCCAAATATTAACTGTCTGCTGATTGCTCTACTTCAAGGATATCACTCAGACAGGAGACATGGCAACCATAAATCCCTTACTGACATCTGCATCTACACATATCTTAAAGTTAGCATCGTTGCATAGCCTACTCAAAATACCAAAACACTGGCTCTTACCTTGTGTTACAGTTCAAATTATATCCATGTTATATCCAGTTTTCATGTAAAGTCCACAATTAGATGTATTCCTGTCATGACTGCATGTTAGATCAGTCGATATCAGTTAACTTTTAAGTTAGACTGGTAGTAGTAGGCAGCAGAATGAAGTGGTTCATCAGAAGCTAGCCTAATAATCCCCTTGTCACATTGCTAATGAACTTCATCGTGGTTTTTCTCAGCATTCTTTTTTTTCTGACTTGTAACATTGTAACACTTTGAACGCCCATATCTCCGTCATTTGTTAGCCAATATTGTCGATATTGGTGTCGTTTGAAAGCTTATTTTCTCGTCTTTCATGTGAATGCAATAACATCATTTTGAAAAAATGTGCCAAGCGACTGATTTTGACGTGCAGGGTCACATATTGATATACAAGGTCTATTGCAAAATAATTAAATGCATTTTTAAATGGAAATTGTATGGAGGTAGATTTGTTTCTTTATTATTCAATCATTAAAATGTTTGCTTCAATCAAAAAATATATTTCAATCAAAAACTTCTGTCAAAGAAAACACTTTCAATCAAAGAAAAAAGTGTTTGAATGCAAAAACATTTCATATCACCAAGTACCAAATATAATCAATTGTTATTAAATATAATCTAACATACGTACGGCCCTATCATACGTTCTTGAAGGGTAGAATTTGTGCTGCTAATAAGCTTAGACCCAATCACAAGAAGTTTGTTGCATGAGAAACTTGGCTCAAACTGCAGGTTTGCTATGAAGAAAAGTTTTACGACCCCATGATGGTGAAACACAAGGGGAACCCCGCAACTATTTACCCTGCCCTGTCAAACACGTTACGTAGCTTGCGATGATGAGAACCGACAAGTGGCCACCATCCATAGCGAATGTTTGAACATTTTACAGGGATGATCAAACACTCGTTGAATTTCACAAACTCCCTGAAAAACATGACGACCAGTTGGCAGTAAGGTCTCTCAGTCAAGAGCTCACTAAGTTTATCCTCTGTAGGCCTACGTGCACTAGTTTAGATGTCGGATGAGTAAAGTCCATTCACTGCACACATTGACAGCAGGCATTTTCAATCGAATCAGATTGTTGTCGATGGGTGGGGCATTTAATTGACAGGTGAACATGCAATCTAAAACTAAAGTCTTTCTAAAAGTAAATGAAATGCTCTTGAATTAAATGGTGGCGAAATGGGGGGAAATGTTCAAATGCAGTTGTATCAAACTTCAGATTAGATTACATTTAATAAACATTAATACATTTATATTTGAAATGTTAAAGTTTATTTCTTTTTATTTACCTTTTTATTTATTTATTTTTATTACCTCTACCCTTCATAGCTTCAAAGACAAAGCAAAAAAAAAAAAAAAAAGTCAGTCAAACCCCAACTTCAATAGAACTAAAAACAAAACTATTTTAATCACAAAAAAAAACCCATACTATTTGAGACCTAAAAAATGCATTTGAACCCTTTTTTGTTTGTTTGAAAATGTTTTCTTTGATTAAAGTTAATTACTTTGATTGAAAATATTTCCTTTGACCAAAGCAATATTTTTTGTGTGTTGGGCCATATTATGGGTAGGACATTTGTGTCTTTACCAATCAAACTCAAAAAAGTTGTTTCCAAAAAAAAATTCTAAATAAAAAAATCAATTGTTATTAAATATAATCTAATTTGAAGCTTGATACAATTTCATGTGAAGTTGAAATTAGACTTTGAATGCATTTTGAGATCAGACATTACTTTTACTTTTATACTCGGACAAACTGCCATCTTTCAGGATTTCATCATAAGCAGGCTGGGCTATGGCCCTACCGTACGTTCTTGAGAAAAGGTTGTTTCCAAAAAGGTTGTTTCAAAAAAAAAAAAATAAATAAATAAACAAAATTCTAAATAATAATAAAAAAAACTTCAAATGCAAACATAAAACTCATCAACTTTGAAATCATGTTGGTTTTTTTTCTGGAAGTGAAAAATTATTCACACCGCACCGTAACCCTAGCCTGGCGAATGCCAAACTAAAATCACAAGTGATATTTAGTCTGGGGACCTACCTATTGCATTTCTCGTAGTGGAAGCATCGTTTAAAATTGTCCATAGCCGTTTATTGGGCGCTATGAATGTCTATCATAGCGTCTGTACATACCTCGGAGCCAATACCAGAGCCACCACGTGACGTAAAATGCAATCGAGGGCCGTACAAATCCCTTTTTGTTCTGCGATTGGATAACGAAAGCAGGCGAGAAAAACGGCCATGGTCACCATGCTGCTCTGCAGAGTGCAATGAAATAAGCGTGCAAAGGAGCATGGGAACTCCCAGGCTACCGTAACCCCTACTTACCTGTACAAAAAAATAACAAACTAACTGAAACCTAACCCTTGGTGGCTTCCCTTACCTGGCATACATCATCTGTCAAACCCATGAGGAGAGCACCAGGCCTTTGAAGCAGTCTGCTCCAATCCTCTAAGCCGACTAAGGATTACCACACAAACAAAACAAACTGAAATAATAGAGTGGTAGACTGTGCGTCTACTGGCCGGCCTGGTCACGGCACACGCTACTACACCCAGAAAACACCAAAAAAGTCGCGCTGAGGACGAGAGAGAGAGAGAGATAGAAAAAAAACCTTGTCGCCTCCAATACTACAGGCAAAAAGTTCAAACAAAGAAAGAAGACCCCATTATGTTACAGCCAGCCACGCTGACCACAACATAAAAGACTAAGAAGTCTTCATCTCATATTCTAGGGGTTTTATTAGTAAAATAATATAAGGATTACAATAATGAAAAAATGAGAAAATGTGGTATAATGGAAAAATAATAACAAAAGTAGTCAAAAGAAGAACACAAGGCAGGAACAGGCCACCCGGTCCTGGCAAAAACCAAAAAAAGGAACACGGCCTAGTCAGGCCAGGCAAGCTTTTAAAAAGAGGCCAACACCACCCCCACTCACACTTGAAACATATGATAAATAATAATGCCGGGCCCTCGCACTGAGTGGCATACCGCAAAAGTGGTGTACCGTAAACAAATATGCACGCACATTCACGCGCAACTGCTGTTCTTTCTTTGTCTCACCCTCAGTATTGCACTCAAACACACACACACACACACAGACTCATTCTCACTCACTTTCTCTCTCTCACAGTTACACTCGCTCTGCCTTTCATACTCCCTCCCATCCACTGTAATTCACTCGCAAAAGCTGTGTTCTCCCTCTCGTTTACACATCAAACCGTTACCAAGATATAATGTTTGACCAGTAGGGGAGCTAGAGAGTATCAAATAAGGCAAAAGGCATGATCAGAAGATGGTCCACAGTCTGTGTACTAAGTTTGGTTACAATAGGTCGAACCGTTTCCAAGTTATATTGGTTGACCACTAGGGGTACTAGAGAGTTTCAATGAATGGTTATGTATGGTCAGAACAGGGTCCTGAGGACATATGCCAAGTTTGGCTGAAATACGTCAAACCGTTTCCAAGATAAAATGTTTGACCAGTAGGGGCCAGTAGAGTTTCCAATTAATGTTTTTTTTTTCCAACATCAACATCAACAG
Source organism: Sardinella longiceps (assembly GCA_027497455.2). NCBI lineage: Eukaryota > Metazoa > Chordata > Actinopteri > Clupeiformes > Clupeidae > Sardinella > Sardinella longiceps. The sequence continues at coordinate 2,536,851 of JAODXP020000016.1, read as the reverse complement.
ACACCACTTACCACTTGGTGAGCTGCACATATTTTAAAACAAAGGTTTAAGGTTCTTTTAAGGCAATTATCAGACATGCACAAAGCAAGCCATTCTAAATCAGAAAAGGGGGAAGTCCTCAAAATTTTGGTGTCGATGATTCTATTTCATCCTAAACACTCCAGAAAAGTGGCTAAACATGCTAAAAAGTGAACTTCCCCTTTAAGTTTAAAACTTATGAGAATATGGAATTTTAGTGGCAATCAGCTGTATTACCTAAATCTTTGGAGTGTGTCTGTATTTGTTAGAACACACACAGTAGGTGTTTGTGGAAGTTTGTGGAAGTTCACAGTGATTTCTTATATTTTCTTATATTTTCAGTGGGCGGACAGAGTCCTGGTCCAGCCCCCCCAGTGTCTCCTGCTGTGTCTGAGCTGAGGCTGGTGCTGCTGGGGGGGAGTGCAGCTGGGAAGAGGGCAGCAGGAAACACCATCCTGGGCACACACACACTCACACACACATCCACAGAGACCCAGCACAGTGAGACCAGACAGGGGAGGTGGCTGGGAAACGGGTGACCCTGGTGGAAACTCCAGACTGGTTCTGCAGTGGACTCTCTGAGGAGGACATGAGACAGGACGTGGGGCTTTGTGTCCGTCTGTCTGCCCCAGGACCTCACGCCTTCCTCCTGCTGATTCCAGTGGAGCCGTCTGAAGGGGAGGAGAGGAGGATGCTGGAGAAAATTGAGGATATTTTTGGGGAGGGCTGTTGGAGACACACACTGATCCTCTTCACCCATGCTGAGGGGCTGAGAGAGAGGAGTGTGGAGGAGTTGCTCCAGACAGGGAGCCAGGAGCTCCAGCAGCTGGTAGAGAAATGTGGGAACAGGTGTCACCTTCTCAACGTTAAGGACAGACCTGATGACACTCAGATCACACAGCTGCTAGAGAAGATAGAAGAGATGGAGTCAGGAAACAGAGAGAGATTCTACAGCAGTGAGACCTACCAGGAGGCAGAGAATCATCGCCAAAGGATAGAGAGAAGAATAGCGAAGGAATGGAGGGAGAGGATGGAGAGGAAAGAGAAAGAGATGAGAAGTGAACAAGAGAAAGAACTGGAATATGCTGCAAGCGAAATGGAGAGAGCAATCCAAGAAAAAGATGATAGGATCCATGACCTTGAGAAGAGAATATCAAAGCTGGAGAGAGATGTGAAGAATGAGAAGAACATTGAAAGGAGAAGAGAGTTGGAGAGACAGCTGGAGGAGGAGGAGAAGAAGAAAAGAAGGGAGACAGAGATAGAAAGAAACAGACTGAAAGAAGAGGTTGAGAAAGAGAAGAGAGAGATGGAGGAGAGACACAGAGAGGAGATGAAGGAGATAATGGAGAGCTATGAGAGAGAGGCCAGAGGCTGAAGCAGAGAGAAACCTCATGAAGATCATCCTGCCTGAACTACAGAGAGACAACGTGTTTGAAGTAAATATGGAGGGAGAGATAAACAAACAGATGGAGAAGAAGAATAGAGAGATTGAGAATATTCATCAGCAACTAAAAGAGAAAGAGAGGATCATTACTGAGCTGAGACTTCAGGGTAAAGGACATGGAGAGAAGAGTACTGGGGAAGGGATTGGTAGTCAAGAGCAACAAGGGAAGAACAGAGGGATAACTGAATTAATAACTGTACAGGAGGGGAAAGAAAGAGAGAATGAGGAAATCAGACAGATGAAGGAAGGGATGCTTAGTCTACAAGAGCGACAGGAGAAGGAAAGAGAAAAGATCAAAGAATTGAAACACGCACTGGATGAGAAGGAGAGAGAGATTGAGAGAGACAGAGTAGAAGTTTATGAGATAAAGCTAGAGATGGAAAGGATGAAACTGAAATATGAACGAGATCTAGAATTGGTAACGAGTTGGTTAAGAAAATGAATTCAATTTGATGGTAGGATAGGATCCATGACCTTGAGAAGAGGTCATTCATCTGATGGAAGTATGAGGATTCTTCTCTATTGGACTTTACCCAATCATCTCATGATGAGATAACTCTGGTCCTTGCTCAGTAACCATGGTGTTCATCAGGAATGAGTGCTTGTATATGCTATTCTGATGACCACACATAAGTCATGTGCCATCTTTCTAAAATTCTAAGTCTCTAATTAACCCTCAAAGCTTCTTCTTGTACAGTGACCTTCGGTATCTTGAAGGCACTTTCTAAAAAGTATTACTATGATGATAGTGAAGATGGCGATGATGATTATGATTATGCTGCTATGATAGCCATGGATGAATTGGCGTCTATCCTTTATGGTTACTACTGATTGCACTTGTTCTACATGACCCTTGGCGGCTGGGTTGAGCCCTTGTGCTGCCAAAGGTTTCTTCCTGGGAGTTTTTCCTGAGTAGCTGCCAAAAGCGAGTTATTCTTTTCTCTTGAGTGCTCCTTGCTACTGACTTCCCTCCTAAGAGGGCGTGGAATGTTCAAGCCCCACCTGTTCCCCTCAGAGCCAGCACAATGATAAAGACATTTAAAGAGAATTTTCACTCTCTGGATCCACAATGCACCCTCCCCTCCCATTCTTCAGGGTCTGACATGATTTTCTAAGTGTTTATTTATTACCTCTGTCCAGGAGATTATGATTTTGTCTCTGTTGCTTTGTTTGTCTTTGATTGATTGTTTGCTTGTGTACAAAACAACTTGAAAAATACTGCACAGATTTGGATCAAATTTTTGGACAGTGTGGGTTTTGGTGATCGGAACACCATGTGGAATTTATATTGCGTCAGTAACCATATAGCCTTTGTAGAGATTTGCACACAGCGAGTGTTTTTTTTGTTTGTTTGACATGTGTATATTTTATACTTCCCAGGGTATTTTTGAGTATCATGGGGGCCTAAAGATTATTATTTTGTTGTGCAGGGGAGAAGATTATTCCTTAACACTTTTAGCTGGGCCTTTTTTTTTTTTTTAACTAAATCACAAATTTGCCCTGGCAGTTTATATCTCAGACTGGCAGATATTTGGGACAGTTAATGAATGGGTACCTAGGAGCATGCGTTTTAGAATAAAAATACACTAGATAGAAATACTGTCATTGGTTGACACATAGCCTACTGAAAGTCAGTCTCACTATCTGAAATGTTGCTGAAATGATCTGTGCTCTCAGGTGATTAATTAGCAAATAAAGTGTCATAAAGGGAACATGGGCTTTGGGTTTAGTGTCTTCTATTCAGCAGAACACAATGCAGTCTAGTTGTTTTAGTTGGGTGATAAATACAGCAGGTATATACTGCCCTCTGGTGGTCGTAGGATGAAGTACACATGAACAAGTGAGTGAGAAACATTGCAAAACAGAATCAGATATTTACATTCTAAATAGGGAAAGAATTGGATGCTGTTCATAGCATCACATGCACAACTATGCATCCCATGACCTGGAGGAATAAGAAATCAAACAGACAAGGATTTAAAAACTCAAGTTTGAGAATGTTAAGTACTTTTGCACACCTGATGTGCCTGATTGCAAAGGAGAAGGTTTAGAAGGCCACCAACACTTTAAAAAGAAGCAAACTCCTGCACAAGGTTGTGATTAGCAGTAGAAAGTTTTTAATGTGCACTTCCCAATCAATTCATGAGGGCAAGATACTGCAATAATTCAAACATTCTTTAGGCCCTCCCCTGTTTCAACCAATCAGCTATACAGGTATCTGATTTACATTCCTTAAATTTAAGACCAAAGTTATATTTGTGTTCTTCTTTTTTATTAATTTAACTGTGTGTATAATTGTGTATGCATATGGCCTTAAAAAAAAATAATAATAAAAAAAAGGAATAAACAAGGGCCAGATGAGGAGCATGTACATGACTGATACATTATTGACTGAACCAGTCTCTGCTTCCCTTCACTTGGACTGCATGTGGTGAAGTCCATAGCTATTCCTGTATACCCTGAAAGTTATCAAAAGTTACTTTCCCAGTTAATTTTTTGGGGGGTTTCATCCCACTCCGTCATGCCCCCCATCTCCTCCTCCTCCAATAGCAGTGTGTGTCCATCACTGCCTGATCCTGTGGGACCAATCAGATAGCAATTCAAACATTCTTCTTGGTTAAACCAATCAGCTGTGCATAATTTCCATGAGTGAGGAGTTCCATTTTATGACTTCTAAAACATGAAATTATAAACGTGGGGCAAATGCAGACCTGCACAAAGTACAACATAATGTAGGCCTACCTACTTCTGCACGATCTTACGCATTTTGCCGAGTATGATACTAACATGAGTTTCGTTAATTATAAGGTAAAACACACATTTGTCCGTAAATATAATCAAGCGGACCAAAATAAATAAATAAATAAATAAAATCCAGGCATGGAGTTAAAAGCGCTGCACGAACACGTAAAGATTGTTGCATCTGATTGACAGATCAGCATCGGACCGCGCTTGCTCATGAAGGCGTGTCAGCCCCTTTCACTAAGCACTTCACTCGCCTCAAATTTGTTTCGGATGATACTAAATGTGGAAGACCCTCTATGTGAACGCACAGTTGAAGTAGAAGTGTGTAGGGCAAGGGTGTAAGGACTGGTTTCGGAAAGGGGACTGTGTTGCAAATGTCTATTTGTACTTTAGAAACTATTTGTACTTTACTCCCATCTAGTGGTGAACTAAAGTCAGTGCAGAAAGCCAAAGGGCACATTTTGTTCAGTCAGACCGAAGAGTGACACACATACACACACACACACACACCCACACACATACACACACACACACACACACACACACACACACACACACACACACTGATGTCTGGTTGTTCTCGTTCACTATGTTCACTATACTGCTTGCTGGAGGTGCTTTGCCTGATGAGCAGTAACAGACAGGAGGAAAACGTCACCAAAACTCTTTTCTCTAGTTGTGTCCAGATATTTACATACCCAAACCGGACAGCTGTGTAATCCTTCCTCTTGATTCAGAGAACCAAAAGCACATTCCCGTACTAAAATACAGTTTGGGAGTTAATTATCAATCTAACCGGTCTAAGTGAACTCAGTGGCTTTGTAAAGGACATATTTATGACAGTCAGAAATCATAAACTATACTGGATCCACAAGCACAAGAGAAGGAGTCTAGTTTGGTTTGTCCAAATGATTATAGGCTATTCAATTTCAATTCAATTTATTTGTATTTAAAGTGCAATATCACCAGAGCATGGTCTATGTAGTTGCAGATGCAGACCGACGACATGCCTGTAGGTGTGTGTGTGTGTATACAGTATGCGTGTGTGTGTGTGTGTGTGTGTATGTGTGTGTGTGCGTGAGTGCAATGTGTAAAGACCAAAAGACCTAATCACATCCATTATATTAATAGGAATGTCCATACAGGCCCTATTGTGAAATTCAACCCCTTTCCCATTCATATTATGACATGGTAAAATGCAAGTTAATGGCAAGTTTTCTGGTATCCAAGGACTTTCATAGTATGTCAATCTTACTGTAACTACCATCCTAACAAAACATCCTATTACCCTATTCACCTATAGTATCTCACCTTAAAAAAACTAATCTGTTTTACAAGGATAAAACTTTTGCATCAACTTTAAATGACTGGGTCCTTTGGCACCCCACTATAACACACCATATCTGCAGCCTGGTGCACACACACACACACACACACACACACACACACACACACACACACACACACACACATCTACATAAACACACACACACACACACACACTCTACACAAACACACACACACACACACACACACACACTCTACATAAACACACACACACACACACACACTCTACACAAACACACACACAGACACACGAACACATACATTTACTCACAGACACAGTTTAGACATACAGTACACATTTCCCTGAGTTTTCCATAAGAACTAGGGGCACTCCTATCAAACTTCAAAATCAGGGACAATAGGGTTTTCTAACTCCCCATCTGTTTCTTGGTTTGTTCCCGTCAAGAGGTAGAGAGCACAGCAAGGTTGACGAGTAGATGTTGAAGTTAATCATTAAATAATCTAAAACATATGATGCCCATAAACTTCTCAGGCAATCTTTCCTCTTTGGTCAGAGTCTATCTTGTTGGTCAGTATCATGCGTTAGTCTGTGACTGATTTTGATGTTTGGCTCTGAGGAACAAAATCTTTGTTGTAATGGAAACAATCAAAACATTTTGATTAAGTTCAACTAACTGTTTTAACTGTTATAGACTTCAGAGACTCCAGGTCATGCAGGACTGCAGCACTACTGAGAGAGGAAGTGAAGTCAGCAGATCAGACATTCCACACCAGTGACTGGGACTGGGAGACAAAATGGCCTCCGCATCTCTCTGAAGAGGAGTTCTCCTGTTTACACTCACACACTTGGGGACCCTGTTCTCCCAGAGTGTTTGCCTCAGACAGTTTGGAGTGGATAAATAGCTTGTGTGTGCCTCTGAAACAAGAACACTGCTCTCATTGCGAATGTTATCTGTAAGGTAAGGAAACATGAAAATGAAACGGTTAGTGCATTAAAGGATTAATCCAGAGTGAATTAACTGTTGTTTCACAATACTAGGTGCTGTCAATAGCTATGAAAATTACTGAATGAAATAGCGAAACTGCAGCTAAAGGGAACAGATGTGGGCATTTCAAAAAGAAACTTGATGATTTTGACATGCCCACTTATGTCAGCGCTGGCTGCTGTTACGCAATTGGGTCTACGTTGCACGGATAAATCCTTTAAGGCTTGTCTTAAATCATTTCATGCCACCAGTAACCACTAAAGAACATTTTACCACTGGGCAACTAAGACTTTCAACTCTCTCTAAAGATTTAGGCCACTCCAGGGGCTTGAAATGCTTCATATGCGTTAGCGGGATATCACCTTGGCTGTAGTTCGGCTTCATTCCGTAGTATCTATGAGAAGTCTCTACAAAGTTTTTCCAAAAGGTCTTGTAGACTGACAGTCTTTGGATAGCTTTTAACATGGAGTCAGGATCAACACACTAGTATCACTTTCTACCAGTTTTGAACAAGCATTGGAGTCGATGACCGAATGACTGTATTTTGTGCGAGGCAGGCCAGATAGCAAAACAGCAGCCAACACTAACAGAGAGGCGGGCGTATGAAAATTATTTAGTGTCATTTTATATATGCCCGCTGTTACTGTTAACTGTCATTTAATTTGGTCATTCTCATAACTACAGCACTACAGGGCACTACAGGTTGATTGCTTTAAGAAGTCAGACCCAGTCAAGATTTCAACTGCTGCCGACAACATTGTATGAGCATGGAAAAACTCTGAATGAAGTCCTAGGTGTACTGATGCATATTGTGTGCCTGATGTCTGCTGGCCATTTAAAACTTATAAACATCATATCGACCAGTTAATACAGTTCACGTTGGATGGGTAAACTGACATTTATGCAACATAAAGAGTGATCTGTGTCTGTTTCAGGTGGACAAAATGGCAGCTGGTGGCCAAGGCAAAGGTAAAATACCTTCTTATATCAATGAGTGAGTGTTTGTGTGGAAAATGTATGTTTGTATGCATGTAACAAGTCTTCACCCCTCTACAGATTTCAAACTAGTCCCGGACAATGAGGTTGTGGATTTTAATGATGGTGACGATGCCATCCTTCCAAGTCACCTGTCTCCTGCAACCAGTGCTGTTGCCATGGAGATCAGATGGTTTAGGGAGACAGACTGTATCTACCTGTATAAGAATGATGATGTGATCGAGGGGAGGGGCTTTGAGGGCAGAGTGAGTGTGGACCCCCAGAAGCTGCGGAGAGGAGGCGTGTCTCTCAGGCTGAGGGGGTTCAGAGGAGAAAAGGACAGAGGTGTTTACACGTGCCAGGTCATCAGTGGAGAACACACGGTGGAGAATAGAGTTGCATTGAGGAACAGAAGTAAGTTCAGTGTCGCCGTTTATGTCACCACACTACTAATCTCTTTCCTTTCCATGACACTTAATATCCCAATAATATTTGGTATACTAGTGTTTGTAAATTTTGTGTCCTTGTGTATTTTGTGCATTTGTCTCTATTGGACCTCATTAATGATCTCATCTCTGCTTCTGTTTCCCTATAGAGTGGATGGCTGGTAAGTACCAGGGAGGAGTTGGTGTGTTTGGGTTTCTTAAGGAGAGAGTGGGGGTCATCAGGCCTGGGAAGATGATGTCTTACTCACAGTCAGTAGTGGAATCACACATTCAACAATTCAGCATGGAACACACACACACACACACTATATCAGTTATGCAAATGCTTTACTGTGAATATTTAGTGTAAGACGGAAAATTTAAGCATGTGCATTCTTCACAATAGGATGAGGGTTGAGGGGGTTAGGGTTCTTGAGAAGGTAGCTCCTTTTAGACACTACTGCTTGGAAGGTGTCGTTGGGGCAAAAACTCCACTGAGATTTGAGAAGAAAACATAGAGAAGAACATAGAGAAGAAAATACAAAAGAAAGCTTACAGATCATAATCTCAGTAAAAATTCAAGAAAAAAAAACTTGCTTTATGAATTGCTATCTTAGAATCATCCAGCATTACAAATGCAGAGTAAAAATTATTCCAAACAACAATTCAAATACATTTCTTAGCTGTGAACATTCAGTAACTATCCATGTGCATTCATCGGGAGCGTGTCCCACAGTTCTATGTTCCCACAGCTCTATGCTCCCACAGCCCTATATTCCCAAAGCCCTATACTCTCACATTTCTAAGAGGTTTTTTTTCTTTCTTTCTTCAAAGTCAGGTAGTATAGTCCCACATTTCTACCCCTGCCTGGTAGAACCCCTATTTAAGTTCAAGCAAGATTCGATCTTTGGTATTATTTGCCCTCAATGATGCCTCCCAGGTAGTGGGGTTTAGGGTAAGGGTTAAGGTTCTTTTATGTTGTGCTGCCTAGATTGATATTCACAATGAAAACGATTTTCATCCACTCTCGTTTTCAGAACGTTTTGCATCCACATTCCACAACGATTTTATATTCATCCACCTCAGTGATCATTTTTGAAATCGACCTCAGCAATCATTTTTGGAATCGTTTTCAGTTTCAGAATCCTCCATTCTAATGTGAACGGAAGGGCTAACTGGATAAATATTACCTGTGTTGGTGTGAACATGCTCTTATTGGAACATATTGCTGTGGGAAAATGCTCAATTGTGTTTTTTGACCCCAACGGCACCTTCCAGGCAGCACAGCCTAAAAGGCACTACCCTTACCCTATTCCTAACCCTAACCCCCCCCAACCCTTATCCTAACACACTGAAGGCACCGTTGAGGGCAAAAAATACCAAAGACATGGAAATAGGGTCTAATTTTTTTTTTTTTTTTTTTTAAATCTTTGTAATGTGAGAGCATGGGGCTGTGGGAACATAGGGCCCAATTTCCCAAATTTCCTAAGAAATGTGGGAACATAGAGTTGTGGGAACATAGGGCTGTGGGAACATTGGACCTAATTTCCAAAAATTCTGTGAAAAATAAATATTCCTAACAAATGTGGGAACATAGGGCTGTGGGAACATTGGGCCTAATTTCCAAAAATTCTGTGAAAAATAAAAATCCCTAACAAATGTGGGAACATAGGGCTGTGGGAACATAGGGCTGACCCCCATTCATCACTATCACTATCTATTAAAGGGGCATCCAATGTTATAACAACCTCCATACAACATCAGATTAATGCAAGTGGTGATAAAAAACCCTTCATTTTCCTTTTAAAATCTTTATGCCATTAGTTACAGACCTAAATAATCAGTGTACTGTACATGTGTGAATGTTTTTGTCCGATTGTGTTCAGCTCTTTGTTCTGTTTTACAGTGTGCTGGGAGATCAGTGCTGAAGAGAGGAAGAAAATGGAGAAATCTGTCCAGTCTCTGGGTGAGTGAGAGATGATTGGTGGAGATGTGATGAGTGATGAGGAGAGATGATTGGTGGAGATGTGATGAGGAGAGATGATTGGTGGAGATGTGATGAGTGATGAGGAGAGATGATTGGTGGAGATGTGATAAGTGATGAGGAGAGATGATTGGTGGAGATGTGATGAGGAGAGATGATTGGTGAAGATGTGATGAGAGATGATTGGTGGAGATGTGATGAGTGATGAGGAGAGATGATTGGTGGAGATGTGATAAGTGATGAGGAGAGATGGTTGGTGGAGATGTGATGACGAGAGATGATTGGTGGAGATGTGATGAGAGATGATTGGTGGAGATGTGATGAGTGATGAGGAGAGATGATTGGTGGAGATGTGATGAGAGATGATTGGTGGAGATGTGATGAGTGATGGGGAGAGATGATTGGTGGAGATGCAGTGCTTAATTTGTGCCGGAATATGCCGGAACAGGATCCCCCACCTCGTCATTTTGACCCCCGCGTTCCGGGACTTATTTTGGCTGATCCGCCACCTATTGTGAATAATAATATTTTTTTATTTAAAAAAAAAAAAAAAAATCATGACAACGTTTTAAAATGTATAAAATCAATTCATGAATTGTACAAAATAAATTGATGGATTTTGTTTTCATAATAAGTCTTCATACCTTCATGTATTTATTAATTAAATTCAATGTTACTCGTTGCCGGGGATTTGTTGACAAACCACGCCTCAAGAGGAACAAAACCGAAACTTAAGAATATACTGGCAAATCGAGGAGGTCAGTGTGTCAGTGAGAGGGGCAAACGAATGGTGTGTACTGGTGAATGGTTTTACAAAAATGTCCTTCGCATTTGTTGTCCGTAACACACACACACACACACACACACACACACACACACGCGCATATGAAAACATATTACCTGTACCCAAGTGCGTCATTTTAGCCGGCGACGCCGGGGATATGTCCCGGGGACTTTTTGTCATGACAGATTTTGTCCCCAGCACTATTGACAATTGAAAATAACATATCATTAACACAAAATCTCTAAGCAGAGATCTGCCAAGAGAGCACAGCAGATTGCAAGCGCTACTCGCGTGCGCAAAGCTGTCCAACCATAAATTCCTCACGTATCACCTAGATAGGTCTAGATAATAGTTTTTTTCTGCGAAAAGATAGGCTTACATATTGCAATTTTGTATAGACAGAAGCATAAAAGAAACATTAAGAAATTTCTATCCCCAGCACTTTGGAACCAAACTGACACCCTTGCCTGTACCAAAAGTTAACGCACTCAAAATATGGTTGTTTTCTTTGAATGTTTGTACTTCATGTAGCGCTGGGTCGGTTCTTTTTTTTTTGTAATGCAATCTTATGGCATTTATAAAAGGGATGTTGTCTGAAATTGAGCCTTTTATGTGCCACAGCTGTAGAAGTGGCAATTCACTTGATGTTTTTTTGTGCGTTCCGGGACCTGAGTCATGTCGTCATCGACTTGTCGTTATGATGTACTTTGCGTTCCGTTACCTACTGATTTACAAATTAAGCACTGTGGAGATGTAATGAGTGATGAGAAGAGATGATTGGTGGAAATGTGATGAGTGATGGGGAGAGATGATTGGTGGAGATGTGATGAGGAGAGATTGGTGGAGATGTGATGAGTGATGAGGAGAGATGATTGGTGGAGATGTGATGAGTGATGAGGAGAGATGATTGGTGGAGATGTGATGAGTGATGAGGAGAGATGATTGGTGGAGATGTGATGAGTGATGATGAGAGATGATTGGTGGAGATGTGATGAGTGATGAGGAGAGATAATTGGTGGAGATGTGATGAGTGATGAGGAGAGATAATTGGTCAGACCCTCCAGGATTTCGCTATTTAGTCTTTTGCCATTCACAATATGTTATGTTTAAGGAATTTTCTGGAATGAATCAACACGTAACCCTGCTGTTTTATAGTGCTAAGACTTATTGATAGCCACTAAAATGACCAAATTTCAGATCAAGTTCGCAACTAAAGCTAACAGAATGGAGCATGTCAAAATGAAACCAAAATCGATAAGATTTCATTTTGACATGCTCCATTCTGTTACTGTTAGCTGCAGTTAGCTACACTGCATTTTACATTGAGTTGACTGACATAACACCCACAAACGTAATAACTTCCCACAAACGTAATAAACCACAAACGTAATAAAAATATGCACTTTTAAAATGTAATAATCCTGCAAACGTAATAATTTCCCATAAACGTAATAACAGTCGCCTACTGTTAACGTAATAAAAAATTTCCCACAAACGTAATAATTATTAAGTTTGCAGGAAATTATTACATTGGTGGGTACATGAAAAAACTTATTACATTACCCTCCCATAAACGTAACAAAAAACACAGATTTGGTGAAATTATTACAGTTTTATCAGATGTAGGACTTATATATGTCAGTGAACTTATATCTCTAACCATGTAGCCAACTGTCAGAGCTTAAAACCTGATACAGTGGCATGCTGCATATGTTTATTCCCTCAATTGTTTTTATATGCAGCTTTTCCTAAAGAACTACCTGAGAGGAAGAGCAGTAGTGAATTTGTTCCTCCATCCAGTAAGGCCCAGTCCCATTTCTATCACTTCACTATCACTTCCCCTCGATTTTGGCCCTAACACTCGGTTTGCGCGTTCATGTGTAAGTGTAGGGTGTCCCAATACTTTCGGGACCGAGGGATAGTGGCTTTCAGCCCTTCAAATCGCCCCTTCAAACGGAGGGAGGTTTGGTGCAGACTTCGAACGAAGTGAAGTTGAAGTGAAGATGAAAATACCCACGATTCTTTGCGAACTGCGTGTCGGTACCCGATCTGTGTCCGACTGCCCGAGCTGTGTCCCGTTCTCTCAGCTCTGGATAAGAACTTCAGAAATATAGCTACTATTGCAATTAAGCATGTATATATATATATATATATATATATATATATATATATATATTAATGTTGGGATAGTTTGATGTAAATTCAGTTGAATTCCGCACTGGTGTGTTAAAACATGACTATTAGAAAGATCGATATTTTTCAAAGTGCGCAAATCTTTCACCAGAATTACCAGAGCCTCTCATGTGGGTGATGATAATTGTCGATGACGGCTTTTGAACAGTTTACCCCGGTTAAGAGCCTTATATCCGTTCAGTGTTAACGATAGACGCATGAAACAGGCAAAGACGTTTTTATGCGAAGTGCTGTCCCATTTATTAGGGGAAGATCGCACTTCTCACTACACAATCGAGGGGTGTCTCATCTTGGAGGGAACTCGAAAACGAGTGCTAGTGTTAGGGAATAGAAATGGGATTGGGCCTAAGTTTTTTTTTTATTTATACTTTTGACGTAAATCAACAACTCTGACATGTAAATAATACTTCACTGCCTAAATCAAATCCTAATTGCATAGCAATTTTAGTAATATTATCATGGGTTATGTATATTTCACATCAAATTAACAGATAGACTGTCATCTCTGTTAGCTTCAGTGATAAGTGTAAATATTGTCTTTGGCATAACAATTTTCAGATGAATGTCAGATGAATTTGTTCCACTGTTGTTCCACTGTCTCCACACATCCTTCTGAGGTCGTTCAATAGGAGGGGTATTTCAGACGGCTAGGTTCAATGATCCCAAATATAGAAATATATTGATGTTCTGCAAGCACGTTATCGTTAATATGTGATCTGTCGTCTTGGATGGTTGCTATGGTTAAAAACGGGTGAGTGTATGTAAAAAAGATCGCTAAAATATTACTAAACTCTTGGATAATACATTGAAGGATATTTATCCAATTCACAGAAGTGATGGCATAACAGACAGACTAATTTGTGCTTATTTAATTGTTTTGCGATTGATTGAAACCACTCTTCATTCATATTCATTTTGGCCTGTTGCCTTTTTGTTGGTGCTCTAGGCCAGATTTGAGTTTTGCCCCCTCTTTTCTAAAAATATGAGAGACAAAACTGAAGAAAAAAAAGTAAGAAATGTATTGGGATGCCCCCCTGATATTTGGTGCCCTAAGCGACTGCGTGGTTGGTCTAGAACCGGCCCTGGTGCCGGCCACTGCACGAGGTATTTAATAGGTCAAAGTTAGCCCAACCAGTCATACATCACAGTGTGGATAGATCGCGGAACGTTCAAGGATGAAAAAAAATGCTCTGATATTTCGGTTTTATTTCTCTTTGCTTTGACCTAAACACGATCGACACATCTGCTGCAAACTACTGCCTAACTTGCATTAAATTGAGACTTTGCAATCTTTCTCTTGTAAAGTGCTGTAAACAAAGTGTCTATGCAAAAGTTTACTATGCGTGCAGCCAGTGCAATGGGGGCTGGTTTTGAAGGTAGACTGTAGCTCTGCTGTGGAGTGACGTGAATCGGTAGCCTTCTTGTTAAAATTTAGAGAGCTTTGTCAGTGTATGTATAGCGCTGACAGACCAGTTTAATAATAGTACAACGAAAATGCTATATCTTGGTAGAATTTCAGCAAAGGACAGTGTGCAGAACTGCAAAAAAAGTGCGCCTGGGATGCAAGGATTTTTGTTTGTTTGTTTTAAATCATGTGGTGGATTTCAAAAATAGCTCACAAGATAAAAAGGTTGGGCACCCTGGCAACAGGTGATCATAATAGGTGTAAAACAGTTTCAAAAGCATTTCAACTCAAACCTTTTTCTTGTGATGGGCCCTTAGTGGTGACAGATCCAGATCCTTCCAAACCAAGGAGGAAGAAGAGTAGTGAATTTATTCCTCCATCCAGTAAGTTATTTTATTTTTACTTTTGACTTCAATCCAGAGTCAATCTAGCCTGACATAGCCCGCCCATAATACGAATGTTCATCCGTATCCATGGTCTGGGAACGGTCCTCTGGGGCGTGTTTACATCGGTAGAGAGTCTACCGGCCAATAAGCGAAGCTGATTAGACGAGCTTTCCAATCGTTTCAAACCAAGAGTGAATGCCCTCCCCTCCGCAGTATAATCGCGTCAGGTTAAAGAACCCCCAGACCATGAATACGGATGAACAGCAGTATTATGGTCGGGCTATGTCAGGCTAGAGTCAATCATCACGTAGCTGTTGTTTTACTTTGTTAAGCGCTATTAATTGCCACAATGGCCGAATTTGGTGCAACGCAGACCCGAGAATGGGGCATGTCAAAATGAAACCAAATCGATTCGATTTTATTTTGACATGCCCTATTCTGTTAGTGTTAGCTGCCGTTGCACAAAATTCGGCCTTTGAGGTAGTTATCAATTGCGCTTAGCACTGTAAGGGCTATGTGTTGCAGGCCATGCAGGGCTATGTGTTGAGTAATTTCGTTTTAATTCCTGTAAATCAACTCTGACATGGAAATAATATGTCAATGGCTTAAATCAAATCCTTGTTGGAAAGCAATTGACCGATCCCAAGCCCCGCCCATCTATTGTTACGTATAGCTACCTCGGACAAGTTTGGCCAAAACCAGCGTGCCTGTAGCTGGAAATGCCTGTGTAAATACGTTCACTTGTGATGGCTTTCGGTTCAGATAGCCTGAATGTTATCGTTTGAAAATGTGAACAGCAATAAAAACAACAGTAGACAACGTGATGGGTTCGTCTCTGTGAATGTTCACCGTTTCCCTATTTCGGATTATTTCGATTTTGACAGGTCAGAGGGGAAAAGTTAACCTAGCCAGCCTAAAGTTAACCTAGCAAGTTGCTAGATGCAGTCCCCCCAGGATTTCGCGGGCCTTTTTTGTGATTGTTGCGGTCAAAAATGCTTGATTTCGCGGCAGGTTTTCTGAAAAGTTGCGGCAGAAGTTGCGCTGATTTTAGGCAATTTATTGCGAGAAAAATTGCGGCGGCCAGGAAAAGCTGCGGAAAGTTGCGTTTTTTATTTATTTATTTTTTTTAAAGCAGCACATTTTGATGTGTTTGATGATGGTAGGTGGTTATTGCTATGCAGTGAACAATGCCATATTGCAACAATAGGTTTTCTTTTATCTTGAGGTTGTTTACCATCTAGAACTGCAGAATGCACATCATGGATGGCTGATGGCAATTATGGTTGTAGTTATCAACCCTTTATATGACTACATGCCATCCAAGTTCATCTGTAAACCAGAACAAAATATTATATTAAAAATATATCTGAAATAGTGATGAAAGTGCTGCTTTAAAGCAAAGAAGGAGGGAGTGGTTGTTGCTTGTCATCATCTTCTGCTTCATCATATTCATCACCATAACCTTAATCATAGTGGGCTTGATTGATTGCACTGAGTAGACTGTGACTAAGCATTAGTAAAACTGTAGAATACCTAATGTGAAGCCATTGCCAGGGAGCTAGCACTCTTTATATATTTAGAAGCTACAAGTGAAGTAGTTCCACAGCAAGAAGCAAGGCATGAGCTGTACTGTTTGTCATACAATAAATAACTGTGTGGCAATTACTTGGCTGAAACAAAAAATCAGCTTAATTTAAATGCAAAAATATAAAAGCCATCTAATAAGCTTTGTACTTCATACAAGCCAAAACAGGATTTGATATCTTAAAACATGGAAAAGATATAGGCTAGCTTACACAAACTGAAAAAAATTGACTGTTCTGAATTCTGATAGACAGAATGGGAACCAACTTAATGTGCGTTTAGTGTCCTGTGACAAAGGGGGCTCGATGAAAATCAATTTTGTCGAATTCTTCGTGGAGATAGTTCTACAGTAGCCTATGTTAGCAATAACTTTCAACTCCGCTTGAATTCGTCATTTAGATAACTTGTGATTTCCACACGCGCGCGCACACATGGAGGGAGAGGGAGAGGGAGAGAGAGAGACGCGCGCAACGGAAGAGAGCTCATTCAGTCCAATGCGTAATTTAAGGTAACACTTGCCCCATAACATAAACGTAACGTAAATGACAATAGCCTAAATGATCAAGAATATTGTGATTAGCAGCTGTTTTGAACAGTAATATTTGCACCGCAAAACAAGGAGCAGGAAAAGCTCTGCACCCGTTGATCTTCCACTCGCGAGTGATTGGTGATATTTCGAGAAACCTTCCAGGAAATTGCGGGAAAGGTGCGGTGATTCCTCAAAATTGCATGGCCGCGATGAAGTGGCGGGGATTGGTTGAAGTTGCATTGAAGTTGCAAATCGCAACATCGCGAAATCCTGGAGGGTCTGTAGATGCCTACAAAGCATACAAGCGAAATTGCATTCCTAGCAACTTTCTCAAAGTGTCAAGTAATTTTTCTGGATGGGGATGACATTGTATGCCTATGTGTTTATAAAGAAGTTGATGTTTTACACTGAATCTGCTGCATAGCCCACCCCATGTAGCCCATCTTTGAATGTAGGCTAATGTAAGCTAATGTAGGGAATACTCCTACTTAGCTTCGTGTAAACTTTCAAAACTATTTATCTGTGAGTGTAAAATGTGTAAAAGCCTTACGTTAACTCTCGACTCTTCTTGTGATGTTAGACCTAATGTTAGTTAGCGGCAAAGTCCTTCCTTTAAATGGTCTGATCAGACGTCACCTAACGTTACCAAACGCACTGCACACATCTAACGTTACTGTAGGCTCTCCTTGGGGGAGGCTGGTTGATAAGCTAATAATTGTCATGATTGAGGTTAAAACACGGTGTCAATATAAGCACAGGCTTTGGGAGAGAACATACATTTGTGTTGAGGGTAAAAAAAATATTAATAACATCGCCGTCACTATCACTGATGCTGTAACATTAAAGCAGATCATTGTCCGTCGTCTCCATCTCTCATGATAGCCTACGGGGCTGCAACTTTGCGTAAGCCTATTCGCCGTATTCATTGATTATTTGTTTGTTTTATTACAATTACATGAGCCATATCCATGCAAAGTTTGACCTTGCTTAGCAGGTTGAAGAGAGCCGAGGCTGGCTGAGGCTACTTCTTGTATGAATGGCAGGCATGACCTGAGCGAATTGGCGAGGGTAAAAAAAAAAAAAAACCTTCCCTCACATCCATAGCTAGTAAGCTTTTGGTCTTAGAGGTCCCCAAACACATTATTCCACCGTTGTGATATGAGATTACACCTTATTTTCAAGACAAAGCTGCAAGTCTCATAGTCTACTATTATGCAGGGAAGGAAGAAGTTGTCCGAGGTTGTCCGAGGTTCGCTGCGGGCCCTATTGTGACATGGTGAAAGTGGGCGGGGCTTGGGATCGGTCAATTGTATGTAATAGGTTATAAGCAGAAAACAGCTTCAAAGTGTTTCAACTCGTCTTTTTCTTGTGGTGGGCCCTAAGTGGACACACATCCTGGTGCGGCTTCATTTACTTGATTGTTTGTGTGTGTGTATTTGCAGTGGGTGGAGAAAGTCCTGGTCCAGCCCCCTGTGTCTCCTGCTGTGTCTGAGCTGAGGCTGGTGCTGCTGGGGGGAGTGCAGATGGGAAGAGGGCAGCAGGAAACACCATCCTGGGCAAAGACACATCCACAGAGACCCAGCACAGTGAGAGCAGAAAGAGGGAGGTGGCTGGGAGACAGGTGACCCTGGTGGAAACTCCAGACTGGTTCTACAGTGGACTCTCTGAGAAGGACATGAGACAGGACGTGGGGCTTTGTGTCCGTCTGTCTGCCCCAGGACCTCACGCCTTCCTCCTGCTGATTCCAGTGGAGCCGTCTGAAGGGGAGGAGAGGAGGATGCTGGAGAAAATGGAGGATATTTTTGGGGAGGGCTGTTGGAGACACACACTGATCCTCTTCACCCATGCTGAGGGGCTGAGAGAGAGGAGTGTGGAGGAGTTGTTCCAGACAGGGAGCCAGGAGCTCCAGCAGCTGGTAGAGAAATGTGGGAACAGGTGTCACCTTCTCAATGTTAAGGACAGACCTGATGACACTCAGATCACACAGCTGCTAGAGAAGATAGAAGAGATGGAGTCAGGAAACAGGGAGAGATTCTACAGCAGTGAGACCTACCAGGAGGCAGAGAATCAGCGCCTAAGGATTCAGATAAGGTTGGAGAAAGAATGGAGGGAGAGGATGGAAAGGAAGGAGCAGACTGAGAAAGAGATGGAGAGTAAGCAAGAGAAAGAATTGAAAAATGTTGTAAGTAAAATGGAGCGAGAAATTCAAGTAAGAGATGATAAAATCCTTGCCCTAGAGGACAGAATAACACAGCTGGAGAGAGAGCTGAAGAATGAAAATGAGGAGAGGAGAAGAGAGTTGGAGAGACAGCTGGAGGAGGAGAAGAAGAAAAGGAAGAAGACAGAGAGAGAGAGAGATGAATTGAAGGATGAGTTTGAAAAAGAAAAGCGAGAGATGGAGGAGAGACACAGCAAGGAGATGAGGGAGATGAGAGAGAGCTATGATAAAGAGGCCAGGGCTGAAGCAGAGAGAAACCTCATGAAGATCATCCTCCCTGGACTAGAGAAACACATCAGCATTTCAGAATTCAAAAGGCAAACAGAGGAGAAGGACAGAAAGGCAGCAGAGCAAAGCAGAGAGATTGAGAACATTCATCAGCAACTAAGAGAGAGAGAGAGGACCATTACTGATCTGAGACAGGGTAAAGGTGATGAAGAGAAGGGCAGTGGGGAAGGCATGATTAGCCAACAAGAGCGCCAGGAGAAAGAGAAAGAGATTAAGGACTTGAAACACTCACTGGATGAGAAACAGAGAGAGATTGAGAAAAAGGATCAGGAAGTGTATGAGACAAAGAGGGAGATGGAAAGTATGAGACTGAATCATATTCAAGAACTAGAACTAGCTAAGAAGAGTGGTGGGAAATAAATTTTAATTCCTTTATATTGTAGACCGTTGTATCAGGATTCCTTTCCTTTCAGGATTACAACTTGTAGTCCAGTGAATTTACTCCGTCGTTTTCTCGTTATTTCCCACTTTAGACAGTGAGGCATTATCAAGCTCCACCTGTCCCCGCCACAGCAAAAAAAAAAAAAAAACAGTATTTTCACACAATGAATCCAAATTAAATTCTCCTCCCACAATTTCCCACAGGATCTCACCTATTTTTTTTTTAGTGTTTTTTTCAATGATTTTTTGGTTTGTAGCTATTTTTGTGCAATGCAAATAGACCGTGCAAGCGAGTTTTGACCTGGTAGTGGCAGTCATTTTTGCCATTTTTGAAATCAATTGTTACTCATGCTGTCTTAACCTCACAATGCAGCAGACTTTCAACTATAGCTATGGCAGAACCAAAGCATTGCCTGTGATCATAACAATGCCCCGCATATATATGGCATCAACCTTGATTTAACAAAAACGTATTTTAATCGTGATATCACAAGAAACCACTACACTCCCACAGTGTACAACGTCGCCTTCCATTGGAGGAGATTCCTGTTGCCCATAATTCCATGCAGTTCAGAGAAGATGGCGCCAGGAATGTGGATCGCAGTAAACTGTAGGAAGTTAGTCACTGTAATGTACTCAACTGATTAGGAGGCTCAGTGAACTTAGCCTGACATAGCTCCGCCCATAATACGAATATTCATACGTATCATGGTCTGGGCACGGTTCTCTGGGGCGTGTTTACATCGGTAGAGAGTCTACCAGCCAGTAAGCGAAGCTGATTAGATGAATGCCCCCCCCTGCAGTATAATCGCGTCAGGTTAAAGAACCTCCAGACCATGAATACGGATGAACAGCAGTATTATGGTCAGGCTATGTCAAGCTACAGTGAACTACCATTAAGTCAAAAACTTAAGAAATGTTATAGCTTGTTATTCCTTCACTTAGCGCTAAATAAGAGACACAACGTTGTACCCCCGACTTTTCTCCACTTTTCATTCACATTTTTATTCAGATCGGAAGGTTACACAGTCATCACTTACCCCGTAGCTGATTAGATCTAGTCAAGGCTAAATGCGCTTTTAAACTGGAGTTTTCGAATGGGCAGCATATTTCCCCATATTTTGGTGGAATTAAACGGCTTTAAAGACATTTTGTTAAGAAAATTATTGTCGTGAAAAAGGTAAAAGTGAAAGAGTAAAAACCCCAACTACTTGATCTTGTTGATCCTTGTTGATCCATCAACACTGGATCAACATGGATCCTTGTTGATCCATCTTCTCAAACAAAACAAAGCTATTATTGTAGCTAGCATGCTAACACTATTCTGAGTTGAATGCAGGTTTTTACTATGACTACCAGCAGGTGAACTATGTCTACCAAATCACAATAAACTTCCAAAGGTGAAAAGTTGCTGAATCCAAAACTTGCTATGGTTGGCTTGTGGGTTTGCTGAATTCAGTAGCTAGCATGCAAAAGATTAGCAACATCAAGTTTGTGTGCAGTGTGCAGTTAGCTACTGTGAAATATTGTACTTTAGACCTATGTAACTGGGGTGAGGTGTCTTCTCTCTTATCTTTTTAAATCTAAAATGAGTCAGTCTTAACTTTTCTGAAACCGTCTAATTTGCTTTAGACTGGTCTATAAACATAATACTTAAGACTTAGGCCCTATCCCATTCCTACTACTTCCACTCGTTTTTGGTCCAAACACTCAGTTTTGCGTGTCCAAATACTTTCCAGACCTAGGGCTAGTAAGCTTTCAGCCCTTCAAATCGCCTCTTCAAATGGAGGGAGGTCAGGTGCAGACTTCGAACGAAGTGAAGATGAAATTACCCACAATTCTTTCCAATCTCAATCACTCACTCAATCTAACCCTAAACAGAAAGATGTTTAGAGCCTTATGTCCATTCAGGCTTAACGATAAACGCGTAAAAATGACGTTTTTACGCGAAGTGCTGTCCCGTTTAGTAGGGGAAGCTCTGCACATCTCTCTACAGACATTCAAGGGGTGTCACACTTTGGAGAAAATAATAATCAAAAATAAGTGCTAGTGTTAAGGGAAGAGAAATGGGACAGGGCCAGCACACTACACTACAGACTTACACTAAAGACCAGTCTAAAGTCCATTAGTGAAATCCGCCCCTGGCATTGATGGTAACCTGTCGATGTTTAAACA
>JAODXP020000016.1:2487764-2499923 GCA_027497455.2 Sardinella longiceps | reverse complement strand
GGAGTTCAGTGCAGACTGTAACACTGTACTCAGTTCCTGGTCTCAGGCCTCTGATGTCTGCACTGCTTGATTCAGTAGAGATGGACTCTGGCTCAGTCCCTTCACTCCAGTAAGACACCAGGAATCTGTGTGGAGTCTGACTCATCTCAGGAGACACCTGCCAGCTCAGGTGAGCAGATGATGCAGTGATGGAGCTCACAGTCAGATGCTCTGGGACTGGAATCTCTGAAAGAAATAAAAACTCCAGTAAACACTATAGTAGTCCTGTATGTTCAGATGCAATTAACATATTTAATAGAAATTTTCAGATGCTTTGTTCTGTGTTCTTTACCCGTCCTGAAGTGTCTGAATGTTGGTTTGCTTTGACAGTTATTTGGCAATTTAGTAGATATGTGGACAGTATAGTCAATTCCATGTCGTAACTCTGAGATGGAAAAGTCCAGATCTTCTGTATAAATGGTCCTAAATTGTTCCTCCTTCTGGAAAAGCTGAAGCAGGTAAGACACTTTATCCTTAAGTCTATCTGGTCTGGCCCAGGTGACAGAGACAGATGTTGTGCCTGGTGTTACAGTAAAATCCTTTGGAACTGGAACCTCTGCAGCATATAAAAACATATCATTATTTTATAAAAGGGGTGATAAATTTCAATCAAACCATCATGAGATTGAAGAACAGTGTGACTGAAAGACTGGGATGATTGACAACAATGGCAAAGCCTGTAAAATGTAGAATGACCACAAATTCAATTCAGTTCAATTTAACTTGTAGTGTGCCAAACATAGAACATTTGCCTCATGGCACTTTACAGACAGTACAAGGAGCACCCTTGTTAAATTAAGTTTATGATTCTGCTTCCATGCCACCCATCACCAGTTTTCTAGCCACACAATTAGAGGCATTTTGATATCTGGGTTGCCTATAAATGAGCACAGCGAACAGCTACTGAGTCAAAAGAGTGAATACTCAATCACCATTTTTTATTGAGCTATGATAGTATGGATGTGTGTGTCTTTGCATGTAGGTCAATGTGTGAATCTCTCCCTCTATCTGCGAAAGTATTAGAAATCAGGAGAAATGCTGTAAATACATATAAACTCCTACACATTACTTGCTGCTTTCAAACAGATTAAATGCACAGATATACACACACACACACACACACACACACACACACACACACACACACACACACACCCACATCAATATATGAGGGTTACACAGATCCAAGTAATCCAAAAAGCTGTAGAGCACAGACACATGCCAGTCTTCACCTGTTCTTATAGAACTCTCCACACAAGTGCTCCTGTGGTCATCTTCACTGAGTGTGGCCACACTGAAGTGGTATTTCTCTCCTGGAAGAAGCCCCCCCACCTCCACCTCAGGTCCTGCTACATCTATACTGCAAGAGTCTTGTCCTCGTCTCCAGGTAACTCTGTACCTGTAGTCACCTGGAGCGCCCTCTGGTGGTGACCATCTCAAAGTCACAGAGTTTGACTGCACTGAAGAGAACTGGATTGGCCCAGGTGGAGGCACAGCTAGGAATGATGAAGAAAGCAAAGGCTATGTGCCAACTGTAAACAGATATACCAGTACATTTCACTATTAAAATTTAAGAAGACATTTACCTTCTTTTTTGGTCTGTGTCTGGAGTCCACTCTGTAAAAAACATTTTATAAGCAATGAAAACATAACATAAGCTATTGCTAAGACAGCTTAATGAATAATTCCATAATTAAGGAAATTTAAGTCGTTTTACCACAATAAATCACACCTGATCATTAGCTGGGTCCCACTCAGTGATATCATGCCCGTTATGAATTATGGTTAAGTAACTCAGCAAAAAGTGTTATCTAAGCCTAAGGTGATTAGAAAAAAATGTTTGGACAGCTCTGCGCAGCGTTGAGCAGCACCTGTCAGCTGCGCTCTGTCGGCTACATCAGACCTAGAACATACTATAAAGCTTCTAATGTGATGGGGGAAATTAAATAAAAATTAACCCAGTCCAGTGGAAAGCATAAGGAAACATCAAGTTTGTTTGGTGACATTAAAATCGTGCTTCTTTCGCGTGGGAACCGAAAGTGAAAGTGGATAACCTACATCTGGAGAAATTACGGTGTTTCTTAATACAATAAAGGTAAACGTTACAACGCACAACGCATTATAACCTCCGTCTATTGCCAGAAAACCTCTGGTTATTTTTCCATGGATTTGCCAGCATGACAGTCTAATTAATGAATGAGTAGCCTATCTAATCTCAGTGAATGAGAGGTGCACAGAGCTGTGTGTCAGCACACCGTATGACAGAAAGACGTGGACCTCAACACAGTCTTGTCAACAGGCAATATGCTTCAAGAATATGCTGAACAAATGTCTGTAAATCAATCCGGAATTGTTGTTGAACATGCAGTTACAAAAGTAGGCCATTATTAGGGCTATTTAACATGTCGGGTTTAAATCGGTCTCGGGCTCATTATCACACGTTATCTCTCGGGCCGGGCCGGGCTTGGGCAGAAAATGATCGGTCTTCGGTAGGGTCGGGCTCAATTTTTGGGCCCGATCTAAGCTCTAGGAAGAACCCTCACTAATTTCACTCTTCTCTTATTTAAATCATGGATGAATCTGAATATTATTTTATATGGTTTAAGTAATCAGAATATTCTGTTTACATGGCAGCATCATGTATTGGAACATATTTCAAATAATTTTGGAATTTTAATGTCCATCTGAATACTGATTTTATCAACCTTCTGATTTAGATCAGTATGTTCATAAGTTATTAAACTAATTAAAAAATGAATTACACATTATAGAATTCATCATGAGTGAATTATTAAAGAATTCGCTTTATTTGGCATTTGTAAAAAAAAAAAAAAAATACAATCTTAGCCACTGTATTTCATCATAAACGTTCCGAAAACAAGGCTTAATGTCAAATAAACCACAGCATTCAATTTCAGTTCCTACTCCCATCCACCTGTCATGTCAATCCATCTCAATTAAAATCCAAAAGATAACCTAAACAATTAAGCATATTTAAAGCTATCAATAATAGACAAAAAGTGTAAGCAAATGAACTCATTATTTCTGTACATCAACATTTACCTTTAAAACCTCCCTGACCTTGAGCACATGAGATCTAGATGAGAAATAGTAATCACATAATGTTCCCTCCTATGATACAAAGAGGCAACCTCTCTATGTGCACCAAGCATTGAAGAATTTAAAAGGCAAACTCATCTTTTGTCATTTGTCGGTCAATCTATTTGTTACATTTAACATAAATCACATTGAATAATATCCACCATGCATGATTTGATTAAACTTTAATTTCTTCAGTGACTCCTTGTATTTGTAATATGATATGTCATCTCCACAATGATATGATACTGTGACATGACAATGATTACTGTACACTGTGCAGGTTACATCTTCAGGCTTTCCAGTGCCTCCTGCTGTGTAAGCGCTTTCCATGTATCTGGGATAGTTGCAGGTTTTGTGAGATTACGATCTGTGGAATAAGCTGCTGCAAATTCTTCATTATATTTCATAAGGACATACTTCCAGTAATTTGAAGTCTCAGTGCTGAGATTTTCTTTTATATTCCAATTAGGATAGACTTTTCTGTAGTCTTTATAAAGACAGAATTCTTTATCCATGAAGCCTTGGGACTCTTTGGGAAAATTTTTTTCATATATGTATGGGAAATATGATGCAATATTATGTAAGAGAGTCCTAAAAAAAACACGATCTTCGGCTACAACAAGTGTGGTACAAACATCTGTGGCAAGCTTGTTTGAGATGTCTGTTCCAGAAACGTTGGCAGTTGTGTGTCCAAGTCCAACTGGCCTGTGCATGTTGGAATGATGTTCTTTGTGCTCCTTACCTTCCGCTTCACAGGGTGCTTTGCAGAACGGGCATTGTTCCCCACAACCTGACAGTCTGGTCAAGAGAAACTCATGAGGCTTAGAGGGCAGATTAGTAATTCTTTCTTTTATATCTCTGGTCTTCTCCTTGTAGTCCAGGGCTAAGGACGATTCCAATTGTTTAATAGAAAATGTGAGACTGGAGGCAAACTGGTCTGCCTTGGCTTCATTGAGACTCAAAAACATGTGTAAAATATCTTGTGGGAGGATTAGCTGATCTTTAATCTGAAGGCAGAAGTCTTTTATGAACCTTTGAATATCTCTATCTTTTGAGCTCTTGGTGATTGCATCATTTATCTTTTCAATGATCCTAGAAAGAAGTGTCACCTCAAGTTTTGCCAATTTTTCCTCTTTTGACATTTTGTCAATGATTTGTATTTTTAACCAGTCTTCCACAAATCGTTCATAGGATACTATGTATTTGTGGTATTTTTCAAATGAATCTTCTTGAAGCAGATTTTCTAAAATGGCAACCTGAAAGTTTTTCTTTGTTTTGTATGCCACCTCTGTCATCAAATCATTGGCAATTGCCTGCCCAAGGTGTTTTGACACATAGTCTTTAATTGTATCCTTCAAACATGTATTTGTGAAGTCTTCAGCTTTCTGGCGCTGATCTTTTTTGTAGAACAATTCCAAGAACTTCTCCTGAAATATTCCTTTTGACACTAGCAAACGTTTTTGAGGGTCATTGCGCATATTGAATTTAGCGTGCGCCTCCTGGAAGCGACTGGCTGCAATTCCGCAGATGTAACTCTTCAGATGAGTTTCACATTCATCAGTAATCTTATCGTCTATCATCTCATCAATAAACTTTAGGATATCTTTGATGTACATCTCATGGTAATCAGTGTTCTTTGTTTCCATGATTTGTATCTGACTAGTGATCCGGTCTTTGCATTTAACTATGATCTCATCACAGAATGTCTGGATCTTTGAAATGAAGTGATCATTATCCAAATGTTTAATGGCACTCCAAACCTTTTTCACAGTGGAACTGCAGTTTGAAAACCAGGCAGATTTTACAGAAAATGCATCTTCAGTTATTCTGTTGGGAGTGTCTAATAATTCAGCAACATTTTTACCCTTTTCAGACAGATTTAATTTTAAAAGATGAAGCACATCTTTGTGTACATTTCTGTCTGGCAAGGGAGCTACTGACAGCTCAGCCATGATCCCTTTCCACATTTTCTCAAATTCATGTTTAAGGTTGTCTTTGGATAAATCCATTTTTTTCTCTCTACAATCTTTGAAAAGAATCAGTACATTTTTCTCAATTGTATCTCTCCGCATCCTTTCGATTTTGCTTACCATCTCCATTCCCTCTTGAATTCTAACAGCTCTCACCAAAGAGTCTTTTAGGGAACTTTCTGTTTGTTTTTTGAGAGACTTTGCACTTGTTTGGAAAACCTCTCTGTAGCCCTCTACTAAACTAACTTTGATGTCTTTTTTCTCAAAATATTCCTTGAGGTTAGTGAGGATTATGTTTTCCGCTTCAATCAACTTCTCTGATGCCTCATTTAGCATATCTTTAAGTCTGTTCTGTGAATTTGTTTCAGTCACTCCAAAATTGTATATCTCTGTTTCCTTATTTATAAGCCATGTGTCCATTTCTTTCTGAAAAGACCATTCCCAGTTGTTGTACTCTGTGCATAACTGTGTATACGCATCAGCCACCAAACTGTTCCTAAAATTAAAAATGAAGTTCTCAAACTTCACAGCGTTCCACAAACACTCTGTCCACTTCTGAAACTCTGTTGCATCATAGCATATGAAGTCATCTGATGCTTGTACAGACTGAATCAAGCTCCTCTTGAGTTCATACACAGCTTCACTGTAGCCTGTATTCACTGGGGCCATTGGGGGAGTCCCATGCCAAAGTCCAGGGATGTAGTAGCTGTCTTTCTCAGGATCATATCTCATCACATCACTGAACTTTGTGTTGGCTTCCCTCTTCTCTAATTTAGCTGCTACCTGGGTCATCTCATCCAGCTGCTCCACAAGTTTTTTTCTGTCTCTCATGTTGCTATCATAAGCAGACATGTCTGATACGTTCTGATGCACAAACACACACCTGGGCTTTTTTCCAACTTCCTTCATCCTGAGAAAGGCATGGACAGCTATCTGTAGAATGTCCTTCATCTCTGTAGAGTTCTCCATGGCAACATTGATGATGGTGATGTCACTGAGCCCTATGACCAGTGTTGCTAGTTCATTGTCATGTTCATAGCTTGTGTCTAGCTCTGCCAGCTCAGGTGCTTTTAAGCCCTCTGTGTCAATGACCATGATGAAGTCACACTTGAGCTCAGATCTGAGATCTTCAGAGACTTTAATGAGCAGCATGAAGGCTCCTCTGGTGCATCTTCCACTGCTGACTGCAAACTGCACTCCAAACATGGTGTTGAGAAGGGTGGACTTTCCTGTGCTCTGTACTCCAAGCACAGACACTACCAGGGTCTTAGTCTTGGTGCCCGCAAGCTTATGTAGCTGAGTCAGGACTGCTGATATCCACTTCATTGGGATGTTTGATGCGTCTCCATCAACCAGCTCAACTGGAAACCCATCCAGCAGCATCTGGGCACAGAGAGAAGGAAGGTGCTGGTATTGTTGTCTGGCTGGGTTATTTTCTGGAAGGGAGCAAGCACACTCATAAAGTTGACCCAGCTCACGAAAGAAGTGCTCAGGACCCAATGAGGAGCTGGAAATTTGCTCATCTAAATGTGAAATCAGTTGCTTGTCATGTGGTGTGTTTTTACAATGTTTTTTGTACTGCTCTCTCAGCCTTGACAGTTTTTGTCTGGAGAGAGTGTCCAGCTCAATAGACAGCCACTTCAGGAAGTAAAGATTTTCCATTTTTGGTTTTGAGATTTCACACATAAATGTGGACATAGACGATGATTTTTCTTTTGAACACTGTTGTTCTCGCAGTTTTCCTTCTTGAACAATCAGTGAACTCCTGTAGTCTTCTAAGCATATTCCCCGTTCTGCTTTCCTCAATCTACACCTCTCTTTCTCTAATATACTGATTTCCTTCCACAGTTTTCCATGTAAAGGGAGCTGAGTCTCCTTGAATTCAATGACTTCTTGTTCGGAAATGTTGTTGGTGATCGCCTTGGCTTTTTGTCTACCTTTTTTACACTCATCACAGTTCTCATCATTGTGTATTTTCAACGGGTCAGCAATCATGTTCATGTTTTCAACTTTAATTTTATGTGAATTATTTTTAATAGAATTTTTCACATGAAAACATATCTCCTTAACAAAATGGATTTCATTCTGCTTTCCCTTGGTGACTATGTTTTTCTCATTCACAATGTGTGTTCTGCATGCATCATCCTTGTGTATTTTTTTTAGGAATTTCTTCCTCATAGATTTGGTGACCAGGAACAGCTCTGCTTTGTTCTCTGTGTGGGTCATACTGCTGAGGTCTCCCTCTAGGTCATCACAGAAGATGAAAACTGCAGTTGAGGTCTGGAACAAAAAGGACATCTGGGTCTGGAACAACCTGCCATCTCCTCTCAGGTTGGCAATGGCTACTGGCTCATTGAACATATCAATGTTTGGGTTCCCACTTGGAAGATACCAGCTGATTTCAACCAGACCATCTGAGATTTTCCTGGGCACATCACCACACTCCATGTCACGGTGGACAAATGTGTTATTGTACTGATGAGTATTACTGAGTAATTTGTTCAGAATCTGAGATTTGGGCAAACTGCTCTCTCCTAGTCTAACAAAAGACACCATAGGGATGTCCATCTCCACAATCCTGCCTTCTACAAATGTACTGCCTCCTATTTGATTTCTGTATTTTTTAACCACGTCTCTCATGGCCCACAGCATCAGAGTGCTCTGCTGTGTGTCACAGTTTGGCAGCAGCAAAGGAACAGCAAACTGACACATGGCCATTTTGGAGAAAATTTCCTGCTGGAGGAAAGGATCTGAGCAAAGCAAAACTGCTGTGATCAGATCAAGAGGATGTACAGTGTCTAACTGTGTGCCTAACTGTTTCTGTGTACAAAATGCTCTTGCATTCAAATTGCACATCATGAGTCTCCTTAAGAAAACCAATGGTAGTTGTTTAAGACTATGTGCTTGTCTATCATGCAACAGGTCACCAGTTATCTCCAGGACTGAGCTGAATGTGATCTTCTCTTCAATCTTCAGGTTTAGAGTTTGAAGCAGATCCACAAGCCAGAACCCTGATTATATACAGAATAAAATACAATATTAGTTCAGTGTATTTAGCCCTAACTGAAAAAATACAGGATGTAAGGTGTTGTTTTCTGTCAGTATTGCATCAATAGCAACCACAGAATGCCCAAGATAACAAAGAGTTGAATCAATCTGAATTGAAAAGAAAGAAATTGAGAGGTTTTGAATCTGCAATCCAAACATACTTAAGTTCTGCAACAACTACCTGTTTTGAGCACATGAGAGGCAGGCTGGCTCCTTCCTCCTTGGTGGAGTTCAGTGCAGACTTTAACATTGTACTCAGTTCCTGATCTCAGGCCTGTGATGTCTGCACTGCATGACTCAGTAGAGATGGACTCTGGCTCAGTTCCTTCACTCCAGTAAGACACCAGGAATCTATGTGGAATCTGATCCACCTTAGGAGACACCTGCCAGCTCAGGTGAGCAGATGATGCAGTGATTGAGCTCACAGCCAAATGCTCAGGAACTGGAATCTCTGGAAAAGATACAATTACATCTCCAGTAAAAAAAATGGTAATACTGTACAGTATGTACATGGGTGGATGACGGATAGCAAAATTCAGACTGTCCTTTTGTCACACAGGTTTAAAAAATGGTAATTGTTAGGAAATGATATGGAAATGCTGTTGGGCTGATAGGATCAACTTCCCGCATACTAAAATTGTTGGTGTTGTATTTAAATTTTGACATAAAACAATTATCCAAACATAACAAATGTCATATGGTGTGACTGTCCACTATGCGTGTGATTTTGTATATCCATATAAAGTATAAATACTTTAAAATTTTACCAAGCAAATAAAATAATTGGATGTTTTCTATAACCACAGAAAGTTTCGATGCCCATGCATAATGTCCAACTAAGTTCTGATCAAATATATTTTGTCCATGAAATGGATGTCATATGGTGTGACACTATATTTTATATTTTCAACTGCCATTAATTTGGACATCACTGCCATGACACGGACCCTGCTTAATCAGGAAGTTACAATAGCATGTCAGGAGTGATTGGCATGGTCAGGAGGTGTTTTCGATTTTTATATAAAAAGCTCCATATCTGAGATCATCAATAGTGGCCAAAAATTGGTGTCTTATGGTGTGACTTCATTTGCAATAAAAATAGTTATTTTTCACAAATCTTCTTTATGAATTCTTAGAAAGCATTGCTGCCATGTGGAGTGACACTATGTCATATGGAGTGACATTGTTATTACATTGTGCCATTGTACATGTGTTATTTTTTCAGTCACACTATATGACATTTGTGTCACTCTCTATGACCAAACTGCATTTTTATATTGAAAAATATGAAAAAACACGAGTTCAATTTAAAAATCATATATGAAATATATTAAATCTGTGATAAGAATAGGATCTGTACAATTTATGTTTCCCTTTCCCATTTTTTCCCACATGTCACCATGTTTCACATGTAATATGCAGTTTAAAAAATAGCTGTTATTCCTAAATTTATTGCCAGTGGACTTCAAAATTCATTGTGAATGATTTTATTTTCATGAAATACCTTTTTTTGTCCCAACACATTGTGGTTTGGTGCATTTCATCATATGGCGTGACACCATGTCATTTGGTGTGACATCAAATAATCATAGAAAACGTCATAAAAAAAGACTTTCTAACTGACAAATCATGACAAAATCAATAGTGTAGTAGGGAAATGACATCTGCAAGAATCTCAAGAATTTTGAGCAACTTTTGACAAAGAATGTCAGAAATACGCTTGTAACACCCACAAACGTAATAACTTCCCACAAACGTAATAAACCACAAACGTAATAAAAATATGCACTTTTAAAATGTAATAATCCTGCAAACGTAATAATTTCCCATAAACGTAATAACAGTCGCCTACTGTTAACGTAATAAAAAAATTCCCACAAACGTAATAATTATTACGTTTGCAGGAGATTATTACATTGGTGGGAACATGAAAAAACTTATTACATTACCCTCCCATAAACGTAATAAAACACAGATTTGGTTAAATTGTTACCGTTTTATCAGATGTAGGACTTATATTTGTCAGTGAACCTATATCTCTAACCATGTAGCCAGCTGTCAGAGCTTAAAACCTGATACAGTGGCATGCTGCATATGTTTATTCCCTCAATTGTTTTTTAAATGCAGTTTTTCCTAAAGAACTACCTGACCCGTGGCATTGAGGATGATGAAATGTTTATGGAATGTTGGTCTCAAGAGCCCACATCAACTTAGCTCATAACCAGTCATTTGTGATTTGCACCCCCATGGTAAAAAATTAAAATGCAATATTATACTGCTTTAATTGCCCCTATCTTTAGATCAGATGGTATGAACTGCAACAAATTTAATGTGTATGATGAACCTGACATCTTGTGGGAATATAAAAAAGTCAGAGAAGAGAGTGGCACAGGTGCTGGACCAAACATATTTTAACTGAAAGAAAAATAAAGGTCCGCAACACTGTTTGATGCTCCCAAGAATTTAATAGCACAACGACTAGACTAGCACATCGTGCTAATGAATTCTTGGGAGCATCAAACAGTGTTGCGGACCTTTATTTTCCGGACCTTGCGGACCTTTATTTTCAGTTATCTTGTGGGTATATGTCACGTTTTGTGGAATTTCATCCATGGGGGGGCTATTATATGTTATTATATGTATATATTATATGTACATTTAATGACAGTACAACCATTGACCTGTAGATGGTGCTATTAAGCGAAGGGTTACTGGTTTGGGATGATAGGCCTACTGTCTCTCTATCTCACACACACAGGGCAGAGAATGTGCAGAACTGAGCAGTGGTCATATTTTGTACCACCATGTGGTACATCTGGTTTTTGAGTTGTGTGGAATTGCTGAAGTCAGAGATTCGTACAGTTTACATGTACCAAGCCGAAGCCATTGTGTGGTCCAGGGTCCACATCTTTAGTAAATTTAGGGGGTGGGGGGCGCTCAGAGTTCAGTGGTGTATGATGACATGTCAATGTTTTCATCAAAGATGTAAAGTAATTGAAATGTGTTCAGTTTACATCAAGTCTCAGCCTACTTCATTCAATGCTATGCCTTTGTGTGGTTCAGGGCCCACATCTTTTGAAAACAAGATCTTTTTTAGTTAGTTTATTTGACATTTAACCATTGTGCATATTGCAGACATATTGATTCACCTAGACCATGGACTATTCCACTACCTAGTGTTTCATTAATTTTATTGGCATAAAGTATTTGCATTGTAAGGCATCTATTTTTGACAATCCCTTTTAGTGCTAAATTTAGCATATGCTATTCATTCACATTGTCAGTTGTGGTGAGGATGAATAAATGTTAGTTTGAAAATATGCACGCACAAATCAAACTTTATCAATAAAAACAATTGAAGGAAGCAATAAAACATTATGCAGCATGGCACTGTATCAGGTTTTAAGCATAGACAGCTGGCTACATGGTTAGAGATACGAGTTCACGGACAAGTAAGCTCCTACAGTATATCTGATAAAACGGTAACAATTTCACCAAATCTGTGATTTATTACGTTTATGGGAGGGTAATGTAATAAGTTTTTTCATGTTCCCACCAATGTAATAATTTCCTGCAAACATTATGCAGCATGGCACTGTATCAGGTTTTAAGCATAGACAGCTGGCTACATGGTTAGAGATACGAGTTCACGGACAAGTAAGCTCCTACAGTATATCTGATAAAACGGTAACAATTTCACCAAATCTGTGATTTATTACGTTTATGGGAGGGTAATGTAATAAGTTTTTTCATGTTCCCAACTAATGTAATAATTTCCTGCAAACGTAATAATTATTACGTTTGTGGGAAATTTTTTATTACGTTAACAGTAGGCGACTGTTATTACGTTTATGGGAAATTATTACGTTTGCAGGATTATTACATTTTAAAAAGTGCATATTTTTATTACGTTTGTGGTTTATTACGTTTGTGGGAAGTTATTACGTTTGTGGGTGTTACATACGCTAAAATATCTGGTTAGACTTCAGACCATTCTCCT
>JAODXP020000016.1:2465060-2487664 GCA_027497455.2 Sardinella longiceps | reverse complement strand
TATATATATAATTTGTCCTTGTTTAATTTAAGTAAGTTAAATCCTTCATTAAGTCCTCCATGAGATCCCATATCAGTTTCCCTAACCCAAGGCTACATGGCTTCAGTGTGGGGTTAGTCTGGTAGTCCCATGTGTTAACTTTATCTACCCCACCTAGATATCAGAGCACCAGGCAAGTGCTGTGTGACCAGTTTTAGGATTAGGCATCTTGTTTATGGACACCTCAATTGGTCAGAGAGAGCAGGACTCGAAGAGGCCTTGTAGTTACCTTGTGGCATCTCTACCACCTGAGCCACCGTCACTCGACATTTGTTTGCAGCACTAAATAAACAAGAGATTTATGATTATTTCTGAACCTGGCTGTATCCCCTTGTAACTGACTTGTATTCCAAGTGCATAAACATGTCTATGGATCAGCAGGTAAACAAACTAAAGTCACTGTAGAGTCAGGCTCCTCCATAAGGAGCAGGCACAATAACAGACAAACCCTAGAGTAAAGATAAGGATAATTACTAACAAACCACCACAGTCCATGCTTGAAACACGGCATTTAATGTGCAAAAATCCAGTGACCAGTGAGAGAACTGGTCATTAAATAATTTATCTCTGCTCTAAATAATCAGAGTTCAGAAACAGGGCTGTCTCTCTGTATCGGTCTGTCACAATCATGTACTCCTACACATCTCACATGATGAGACCTTTTGCTTTTATAACATGAATTCTGAAATCTCTCAAACATGAATATACAGTAACATAATTTACAAATAATTACAATTGTATCGGCCTTCCAGTTATTCCAAGCATAAATCCAAACGGCCGTGGGCAGTGTGAACATTGGTCATTTCACACACATTGCCATCTCTTTGTTTTCCAAAAATATACTTTGTATTTACTAATTTATTTTAAATATATTTACTTGCTCCAAAAATTCAATAAAAAATACATTGATAATGTACAAAAACCGATATACATACAAAATATACCTACTACCAAACAATTTCTAATCCAAAGGCCTATTGGGCATGATGTATAGAATATAATATACTTTATTGTCATGCCAGCATGAAAAATCCCTTTGGTCTCACTGTATAAAAGCTAGCACAAACAGACTTCTTTCCATTGCTCAAAACAAAAACACATACACAGATCATTGCATCCATCCCCTCCCTTCAGCCACCCTTCCCAGCATGCACTTCATAAGTCAGGCACCAGTTCCAGACCCGTGGTTCTCTCTACACCTTTTTAGCTTTTCCATTACTTGTTGACCATGGGTTATACCAAATTGCGTTTGGTATAAATGAGTGTTTGTATATGTATCTCTTTGCCTCCTGAGGGGAGGAGTTGAAATTCAGAGTGAAGGGGATGGGTATTATCATCTAAAATGTTCATAGTTTTTCTGTCAACTGCAGTATATAAATTGTCCAGTGGTTTTTGGGGTCGTCCTATCATCCTATGATCTTTCCTGTCATTTTCACCACTCTGGACAACCTGTTCTTGTTGGATAGAGTGAGGTGACCATACCAAAAAGAAACGTTATAGGTAAGGACGCTCTCTATTAGGCTTGCATATGTCCTCTCCAAGATATTGCAACTTACTCCAAAGCCGCAGTTTCCTGATTAAAAACAACCTTTGATTGGCCTTTTTGCATATGGCATCATCATTTTCTATGAAGTTAAACTTGCAATCAATATATGTGCCTAAATAATTAAACAGTTGACAATTTCAACATTTTGGTTAGAAAGTGAGAGCGGCGATGGAACTCCAGTATAGTTGAGAATTAGCTCCTTGGTTTTACATACATTAAGTGAAAGTGAGCTAGTCTTACACCACTGCTCTAGCATATACAAGCTCTAGCATATATACAAGCGTAGGTGTCTCCATGCTTATTACCAAACTAATTACCAAATCCATTAGCTAATTAAATACATAAATATCATTGAAATGTAGAAATCATGGAAGCTAGCAAAATGGCCATGACAACAATATTACAATATCTTGAATGACTTCCTCAAGCCTCTAAGTGCATCCTCTGCTGTAAGTCTTTTCCACTCATCTGGAATGTCAGCAGGCTCTGCTTCATATTCTGATGCAAAGTCTTTATTAAATCTCATCATTATAAATCTCCAGTAGTCTGAGACCTTATCACTGCTATCTTTCCTTGCTATCTCCCAGTCAGGGTAGATTCTTTTGTAGTCCTTACAAGAATGCAATTCTCCTTTTCCTTCCTGATTGACAAACTTTAGATCACTGCTCACTGCATCTGTACATGTACGTATCTGTAACACACGTTTAGTCACCCCGTCAGCTTGTGTACAGCGCACAAAAGCGTGAGCTTGATGTGTGTTGGAGAAGTGTTTGCCATGTTTCTGACTTTCTGCTTCACAGGGTGTCCCACAAAAGGGACACTGATGCCCACATTTACATAAACTGGCGAAGAGAAGCTCATGGGGTCTAGAAGGAAGGTCTTTAATTCTTACAGCGATGTCCTCCTTGCTTTCATAGACCTGATGTACAGCTATTTCTAGTTTCTTCATGCAATCTAAGAGGTTGGTTGCAAATTGGTCCACATTGCCTTTGATAAGAATCAAAAAGATGTCCAAGGCATCTCTTGGGAAGACCAACTGATCCTCAAGGTCAGTGCAGAATTGTAGTATAAATGTCTCTATGCCCCTGTCCTTGGAAGTGTTGGTGATTGTGTGATTAATTTTCCCTATAATCTCAGATATGAGCGTTTTCTCCAATTGTGCCATCTGTTCAACTGACATTTCCTGGATGACTTGTTGCTTTATCCAGTTCTTCGCATATGATTTATATGATCGAGCATATTCTCTGTACATTTCGAATGAGTCCTCATGGAGAAGCTGCTTTGAAAGGGCAAACTGGAGGTATGCACGTGTCCACACCCACATCTCCTGTCTCTTGTAGGTAGCTCTTCCATCTCCTGTTTTTATTTCATTTTGCGATTGCCTGACCAAGACGTTTGGACACAAAGTCCTGAACTGCTTGCTTGACGCATGTCTCTGTAAACATTTCAGCCTTCTTCTGGCTATTGTCCCTACCAGTGTATAATTCTAAAAATTTAAAGGAAAATATGTCTTTCCACCGCTTCAGATGTGACTGTGGAGCATTATGGACAATGAATTCCAAGTGGGCATCCTGAAAGCACTTGGCTATTCGACCACAGATGTGAAGTTTAAGATAAGCTTCACATTTGTCAGTAATGGGATAGCCTTTTATCTGACTATCAATGTCATTAAGGATATCTTTTATGTGTGCATCACGATTATCTATGTTGTATTTCTTCATTACTTCAACATGTTGTAAACTAGTATGTTCACATTTTCTGATAATCTCATCACAAAGGCATTTTGTTTTATCAATGTCATTCCATTTCATATGCTTTATAGCACTAAATATGATCTTTCCATAAGAAAACCAATTAGAATCAACAAAGAATTCTTCATGGCCACAATCTTTTAGGTCAGCATTGGTGATAATTTCTGATATATATCTACTCTTGTCTTTTATATTTTCCTTAAGCAGATAATGTATATCCTTATAAACATCTAACCCTGGTCGTACAGCATCACATAACTCACCCATGATTTCTTTCCACATTTTTTCAAATTCTGTGGTGAGGTCACCATCAGATACATTTCCTGTTCTATCTTTACAATTTTCAAGTAACTCACAGACCTTTTTCTCTGTTATGCTATTTGGCTTGACATTGATTGCGTTCACCTCTTCCATTCCTACTCTTATGTCAGTGATTTTTTCTAAAGAGTTGTTTAATGCAACTTTTAGCTCTTCTTTTAGAGACCGGACACTTTTTCTGAAGTCTTCTTTGTATTTCTCAACAGAATTGAACTTGCAGTGTTTTTTATAAGAGTCAATGTTTTTCAAAATTGCCTTCTCTGCTTCATGCAGTCTCTCCAAGGCTTCATTTAAAATCTCTTCCTTTATGGTCTTTAAAAGTTTGATTTGTATATTCTTGTCAGTCAATCCAAAATTTATTAACATTGTTTCCTGTGTTATAAGCCAGTTATTCATATATGATTGGAAACACCACTCCCAAAAGCTATACTTAGTGCTCAGATCTGTGTATTCATATGTCATCAAACTCTCCATGATATTTAAGTTCTCATAATTCACAGCGTCCCACAAAATCTTTGTCCACATAAGGAACTCTGTTGCATCAATGGGTGTGATATCAACAGAAGTTTGTAAGGAGCGAATTAACCTATTCTTGAGGTCAGAGACGGCGTCAATATAACCAGGACTCACTGGTGCCATTGAGATAGTTCCATGATGCCACAGTCCGGGGATGTAGTAGTTGTCTTTATTAAGGATCATATTCCACCACCTCAGTGAACCTTGTGTAATTTCCCATCTTCTCCCCTTTTAGCTGCTACCATCTCATTCAGCTGCTCCATCAATTTTCTCTGGTCACGACCAGACCATTCTGGCACGTTCTGATGGACAAATACACACCTAGGCTTCTTCCCAACCTGCTTCATCCTAAGAAAGGTATGGACAACAATCTGCAAAATGTCCTTAAACTCTGTTGAATTCTCCATGCCAATACTGATGATGGTGATGTCACTGAGTCCTACGGCTAGGGATAATGCAGGTGATTTCAAGCCCTCTGTGTCAATAACCATGATGAAGTCACAATCAGGCTGAGATCTGAAGTTGTCGGACACTTTAATGAGCTGCATATAGGCTCCTCTGGTGGTCCTTCTACTGTTAACTGCAAACTGAGTTCCAAACATGGTGTTGAGAAGGGTGGACATCCCAGTGCCTTGTACTCCCAGCACAGTCAACACCAGCATCCTAGACTTGGATTCTACCAGAGTATGTAACTGACTCATAACCTCTGATATCCAATTCACTGAAATGATTGATGCATCTCCATCAACCATCTCAACTGGAAATCCATCCATTAAGACTTTTGCGCACAAAGTAGGTAGGTTCTGGACTTTCTGTCTAGCTGAGTAGTTTTCTGGAAGATAGTAAGCAGACTCATAAAGCTGAGCCAGTTCTCGGAAGAAATGCTCAGGCCCCAACAGGAAGTTGGAGATATGATCATCTAAGTGCATCAGCTCATTCTGCCGTGTGGTTCTACACTTGTTGCTCTGTTGCCTTAGTCTGGAAAGGTTTTGTACAGAGAGGGTGTCCAGCTGAATCTGAAGCCATTTTAAGAAGTAGAGACATCCTGTTCTTGACTGTGATAAACCATTGGTGAATTTCTTCAATGCTTTTGTTCGGTCAATCTGCAATTGTCTCTGTTTCAGCTCCTTTCCTCTCTGTGAACTTTTGTCTTGCTGTGTGCTCAGTGGCAGTTCTGTCTTTTTGAATTCCATCACATCCCTAATATTGTCTGTGATCTGCTCAGCATTTTGTCTGCCATCTTTGCAGTCAATTTCATCCTCATCTAC
This sequence comes from Sardinella longiceps, assembly GCA_027497455.2. NCBI lineage: Eukaryota > Metazoa > Chordata > Actinopteri > Clupeiformes > Clupeidae > Sardinella > Sardinella longiceps. The sequence continues at coordinate 2,482,226 of JAODXP020000016.1, read as the reverse complement.
TTCAATACCCTCCAAACAAGCAATTGCAGCCATATCTTGCACTTTTGTTTTCTTTAGATCACTTTCAAGGAGGGCATTCACACGTTGATGTAAGTCCTTGACAAACTCTGCATCATTTTCTCTGTTCTTTCTGATCACATTTGTTTCTTTGATGTTGTGTATGTGATGTGTGAATGTATTTCTTAATGTTTCTTTGCAACCGCTGGTGACAAGAAACAGTTCCGCTTTGTTCTCTGTGCCAGTCAGCATGGTAAAGTCCCTTTGTTGGTCATCACTAAAGATGAACACTGCAGCTGACGTCTGACACAGAAAGGATATCTGTGTTTTAAACAGCCTGCCATCTCCTCTAAGATTAGCAATGGCCACTGGCTGTATGAATATGTCAGTGTTAGTATCCCCACTTGGCAGATACCAGGTAAGTTCAACCAGTCCATCTGAGATTTTCCTGGGCACATCACCACATTTCATGTTGCGGTGAATAAATATGTTGTGGTGCTCATGAGGATTGCTAAACAACTGGTTAAGAGTCTGAGATTTAGCCAAATCGCTAACTCCCAGTCTAACAAAAGAAATCATTGGGATAGCCATCTCTACAATTCTCGCCTTCATACATGTCCTGTCATCTGCTGAATTGTATGGTTGGAACTCTTTAACAATGCCCCTCATGGCCCACAACATCAGAATGCTCTGCCGTGTGTCACAGTTTGGCAACAGCAAAGGGACAGCAAACAGGCACATGGCCATTTTGGAGACCATTTCCTGCCGTAGGAAAGGGTCTGAGCAGTGTAAAAGCCCAGTGATCAGGTCTAGAGGATGTATGGCATCTGAATTGTTAGGAACTCCCATGATCTCATTACCATGCTGCTGGCATTTTGTATTTCTTGCATCTAACTTGCACATCATCAGCTTCCTGAAAAAGCAGTGTGGAAGCTGGTCCAAGTGATGAGCTGTATCATCTAAAGTGTGTTTCCTAATCTCCAGGACCGAGCTGAGACTGATCTTCTCCTTCCTACACTGTTCCAGGTGTAATGCAGACAGCATACCAGAGAGGTCCACTCCCTCTGAAACAATTCAATTGAAGGAAATAGTAAGCTGTTCTATTCATTATTATCTGGACCTGCTGGCTTGATTTTTATTTTAATTATAGCTATTTAAGTAAGTAAGTAACATTTATTTCCGTTAAACCTATGATTACAGGGGTACCAATTTCATCATTTTTTAGTTTGACAGAGTATGCCAAACATAATATGTTTGTATAAGTTTTACATTTTAAACTAAATACCAGAAATGAATAATCTAACATGGTAATGCCAATGTTACACTGAACACTGAAACTGAGTTTGAAATGGAATTAAATCAAATCAGAATCTGAAATAAAAACAGCATGCAGATTTAAAAAAAAAACTAGAAAGACCTTACCGGTCCTCATTAGAAGAGAAGCAGGTTGACTCTGCCTCATTCCTTCATTTTGAAGCTCAGTGTAGACACTAACAGTGTACTCAGTTCCTGGTTTAAGATTGGTGATAACTGTGCTGCATGATTCAGCAGAAATGGACTGTGGCTCAGTCCCTTCAGTCTGATAAGAGACCTGGAATCTATGTGGAATCTGCTCCATCTCAGGAGACACCCTCCAGCTGAGGCTAAGAGATGATGTAGTGATGGACTTCAAAGTCAGATTCTCTGGAACCGGGATCTCTGCACGGTTTTTGTTTTTGTTTTAAATAATTGTAATATTCAAGCACATAAATGACATCACACAGTAATTTGACATTTGACAAATTATATTAAAGTTGTGACAAATACCAATCAGCACAATTTACAAATTGCACAATACATGTATGGTACAAAAAAAACATGTTTAAGTTCTCTGATGAAGGGAGAATTTTTACCTATTGTAAACGTTGTGGATGTTGGTTTGCTTTGACAACCATTTCCCAATACCGTGGATAACCTGATCGAGTAGTCACCATATTGTAGGTTAGGGAAGGTGTAATGGGACGAGTCTCTGTGAATGGTATCTATGTGTTTCATATCTCTGAGGAGGTCCAGGACATAAGACACTTGATCCACTCCATCAGGTTTTGTCCAAGTCAGAGTGGCACTCAGCGACTTCAAATCCACAGAGAGATTCTCAGGTGGAGGGATTGCTGCAGGTGAGAGATTTTAAGGTCATATGTGATCATCTTGGCTTGTGATCATATGTAATCTTGGCTTTTACGACCAAAACTTTTCGAAGAGTGCAAACCTCCGCCAAGGCATTGTGGTCACAGACACAATAAATTCCCGATGGTGTTCTGGATCACCACCAAAATTAAACCACAAGTTACTTTTCCCAATACACATATTGTCTGAAGATTTCATCCAAATCCGTAGCCTAGACTCTAGACGTACCCCTAGCGGTAGCAAATTTGAATTTGCACAGAGGATACGTCTAGAGGCCACTGATAGAAACCCGTTGTATCCTTCCTCTGGCAGCGGATAACCAATCACAGCGCGGTATGTGTACAGGAAATCGTAAGGCGGGCTTTGTACGATGACGACAGCCCTGCTCAAACCAGAGCGGAATCGTCTTTGGCTTTAGTTTTGGACGAATTGCACTTGTCATTTTCTTTGAAAGTGAAACAAGAAAGTGCACTGAAGTTTTTCGTTCTGAAAAAGATGTCTTTGCCGTGTTACCGACGGGCTACGGGAAAATTTGATATACTAGCTGGTACCACGGGCCGGAACGCTAGCCTATTACGTGGAGAGGCAGTTTGAAAGACAACGCAATCATCCGCCCCTCCATTGAGGTACAGTCTATCAGTGGTCTTCAGACTATACATTCTTATGATATAGTCTGGCGTGTCAGGCTACCAAATCCGTGCAGTACTTTTCAAATTATGTTGTATATAGACAGACACAGAGACAGAGACACACACACACACACACACACACAGGGACACTGGCGAAAACATCACCTCCTTGGGGGAGGTAAAATTCAATGGAAGTTCTCCGGTCTGCGAATGTTGCTTTATTGAGGCCTTGTATCTCACCTGTTTGAACAAATCTGTCCACAAATGAGCTCTGATAGCCGTCAGCACCAAGGGTGGCCACTTCAACGTGATAATTCTCTCCTGGAATCAGTTGTGTTAACGTCGTATGATCCAAACCTACTGTGAAGCTGCGCTGCCTTTGACTTCCTCTATAAGTCACTCTGAACTTGTGAGGACCTGGCAAGCCCTCTGGTAGTGACCAGCTCAAAAACACAGAATCTGGCTGCACTGAGGTGAATTCGATTGGTCCAGGAGGAGGGATGCTGGGAGAAACACCTGAAAGCATAGAAGGTGGTGATTACAAAGATTTTGAATACTTACATTTGGCATGGCTGTATATTTCTTATTGCTCTGTGCTACTTTGATTGTGTTTCTGCAAGTAAGACAAAGACAAACATGTCTCTACATGTCTTACTGTTAGTATGTACAGTATGAGACATTAAAAATGTATTCGGCAACTCTTTCAAATTCAAATTTTGTGGAATTGTCACGTTATTCCTTGAATTTCGTTGTGTTCATACACTGTATCAATGCAATGACAATAAAGCTTCTATCTATTCTAGCCTGGCGAATGCCAAACTAAAATCACAAGTGATATTTAGTCTGGGGACCTACCTATTGCATTTCTCGTAGCGGAGGCATCGTTTACGATTGTCCAGAGCCGTTTATTGGGCGCTACGGATGTCTATCAGAGCGTATGTACATACCTCGGAGCCAATACCAGAGCCACCACGTGACGTAAAATGCAATCGAGGGCCATACAAATCCCTTTTTGTTCTGCGATTGGATACCGAAAGTAAGCGAGAACGGCCATGGTCACCATGCTGCTTTGCAGAGTGGAATGAAATAAGCGTGCATAGGGGAACTCCTAGGCTAACGTTATTCTGGAAGTAGTAAATGAAAAACGCTATTTTGGGGGAAAATAACGAATTCTCTAGCTCCATCTAAATGTGACAAGGTGAATTAGGAATTATTTAAGAATTATTTATCCACTGGTTGTTTATAAGAATAATTAGTTATTGTCTGTAGCCACGCTATTTTCCCATGAGCAATGGTTACTAATCCCCCTTCCACCACAGTTCCTTTCATCCACTCCCTCCCCACAGAGGAAGCCGGTTTATTCCCAAGCCGGCTCCAGTAGGCTACTTCCGAAGTATATCCAGGAAATTGTTGGTGGGGGTGGGAAAGAGGAAAGGGATAAAAGAGCACAGAAACATTTCAGACTGTTTTGTGCGTTGGATGAGCGTAATTCTTTCACACGGGAGCCTAAGTCTACAATTACAATTGAAACTTTACTGTCAGAGGTTAATGCGTAACGGGGAAATAGGGCGTCTCATTTTTAGCTATTGTCTTCACGCTGCTCATTAAACCACTGAATCTCTGACATGTGTGGAGTACCCACAAAAAATTTCAGCCAAATCGGTCGATGTTTGACCATTTTTTTCATAGAACTAATTAAAAATCAGCATTATATGTAATTGGTACTATGATTCAAGGGACAATGTAGCCTAGAACTTTATGTATGTACCTATCTATGTACGACGTACTCTATAGCAGTAGTGAATTGAATTAGCTGTTATTTGGTGAAATAACACAAAAGTGTCACTTTAGGAGATAAACGTTGATAAACTTGAATTAAGATGGTCTCATTTTGATTCAAGGTCAAGGGCATGTGTTTTATGGTCAAACATCGACCGATTTGGATGAAATTTTTTGTGGGTACTCCACACATGTCAGAGATTAAGTGGTTTAATGAGCAGTGTGATCCGAAGACAAAAGCTAAAAATGAGACGCCATACGGGGCAAGCGTAGTTTGTTTACACCCGGTCTCACAAGCCCGCAGTTTGTAACCTGAAGTCTAAACGCTGTGTGCTGCAGTTATAGTGAGCTCTGGCTCTTTTCTAAATACTGGTTTGAACGGTTTATCTACTCCGGAGCGTAAAGTTACGGAGCTGTACTGAAGTCTCATAGTAAAAACGTTTCATGCATAAAAGTTAGACGCAAACAGTTTGCTCACACCAAAAGACCCATCGTCTCCACAGTTAACACAAAGTGCGACGGTAAGCAATTTGTAAACATTTATAATGTTTAACGGCATTACAATAAGTGTGCCTAAAAAGTACAACGACTACAGCGTTCTCTTATGCTCTTTAGTGGTGAACCGGGGCAACAGGGATCGTCATTGCCATCGCCAAAGTGTATTGGCACAAGACGTTGCGCGCTGGGATCCATTGCGCAAGGTAGCTATTCAAATAACTGTGTTTTAACAGTGAGCCTTTTGCACAACCCGTTTGAATGATATGATGTGTATTAAATGAAGGGTATTTATATATTCATGATGAACGTCTTTCTATTATATGTGATATGCCAAACAATTGCGAATATTTGTATTTGTACTATGCAATGTTAATATGAAATGATAATTGCTTGCATTAGTGTGTGCTCATATGTATATGTATATGTGTATATGTGCTCATGTGTGCTCCTGGTCTATTTCAGAGGTCAAGTGCTATTGAGTGTTTGTGCTGCTTCCTCCCGTGTATTTTACCTCCAAGCAATTATGGGAAGTTTTGTGTCATTGTTTTGATTTAAATTTTCTTTTCTTTTCTGTTCCTTTCTTTTCTTTTTCTTTAGTTTTGAAAGGGGGGTCCGTAACCATAGGGCTTGGTTTAGAGCGCGCTGCCCATTAATATCTACTCTAGGTAGCCCACAATTAAAGGGGCGTTTGCTGTGAATTGTCACTTGTATGACTATTTGCCTAGTGCATCTTATTGTGCTGTGGAGTGCCATTTGTGGGTGCTGTGCTGTAACTGAATTGATTGAATTTGAGCTGTGTGTTTTGGTGTGACACTAAGACAAATACGTGTGGGTTACTAGTGAGCCACGGGCAGTGCAATATTGACAAGTCCCTTTTTAATAACTATATTTATTGTACTAATAAACTGATATTCAGTTATTTTCTATACCAGCCTCATTATTTGTGGATCCTTTAAGAGCTTTGGGTGGGAAGTACAGTCGTATTTTCACTATATTACATAAACCCTGTAATTGTCATTGCAATCGTCCCTGTAGCTTTCCATCAACAGTTGTGGAAGGATAACCGCCTGTCGAACACAGCTGTGAGCGGGAGCGTGTCTATGTTCCCACAACTCTATGTTCCCACAGCCCTATATTCTCACATTTCTAAGAGTTTTTTTTTTCTTTCTTTCTTCAAAGTCAGGTACTACAGTCTCACATTTCTACCCCTGCCTCATAGACCCCCTATGTAAGTTCAAGCAAGATTCGATCTTTGGTATTATTTGCCCTCAATGGTGCCTTCCAGTGGGGTTAGGTTTAGGTAAGGTGCTTTTCTGCTGTGCTGCCTAGATTCATACTCACAATGAAAACGATCTTCATCCACTCTTGTTGTCAGAAGGTTTTGCATCCACATTCCACAACGATTTTATATTCATCCACCTCAGCGATCATTTTTTAAATCTACCTCAGCAATCATTTTTGGAATTGTTTTCAGTTTCAGAATCCCCTATTTTAATGTGAACGGAAGGGCTAACTGGTTAAATATTACCTGTGTTGGTGTGAACATGCCCTTATCGGAACATATTGCTGTGGGAAAATAGGGTCTAATTTTTTTTGTATTGTGAGAGCATGGGGCTGTGGGAACATATGGCCCAGTTTCCCAAATTTCCTAAGGAATGTGGGAACATAGGGCTGTGGGAACATAGAGCTTAATTTCCAATAATTCTGTGAAAAAGACAAATTCCTAACAAATGTGGGAACATAGGGCTGTGGGAACATAGAGCTGACCCCCTGTGAGCAAGCCGCTAACAATGTGTTGCATCTAGGGAGGGAGTTGAGAGGCCATTGAGGAGCTTAGTAGATACAGGAGGGACCAATGAGTTGTTCAGACTGCAAGCAATAAATTGCCAAGAGTCGCCGAAGACTCCCAAGAAACATTGCTTGAGCACAGCAATCAAAACGGCAAATTTGTCCATGACGTTAGCATTCAAACGTTCAATCCTGCTTCTCTACAGGCATCTCCCCAGTAAATCGACATTCTGATTGGTAATCGCCCAACCGCATCACAGCTCATTCCATAAAGTTAACCAAAGTTTAACAAAGCAGCCAAAGCAGCAGGACAATCGTCAGTTCTTATTCTACTTGACCTATCAGAAGCGTTTGATACAGTCAACCATAAAATTCTTCTGGATAAACTTAGAAGCATGGGCGTCGGCGGCAAAGCACACTCCTGGTTCAAATCCTACCTCACTGGACGATCATTCAATGTGTCATGGCTTGGCAAAACCTCAGCAAAGCACTACCTTACCACAGGAGTACCCCAAGGCTCAGTACTGGGGCCCCTCCTCTTTGCTTTGTACACAACAACACTGGGTCCAGTCATCCACTCGCATGGCTTTTCCTACCACTGCTATGCAGATGACACCCAGCTTTATCTGTCTTTTCCTCCTGGTGACTCTACAGTGACAACACGGATCTCTGACTGTCTCTCAGACATATCTGCATGGATGAAAGACAACCACCTTCAACTAAACCTCTCAAAAACGGAACTGCTGATCATCCCTGCCAAGCAAACCCTGCACCACAACATCAGCATTAAGATAGACTCTCTATCTGTTGCTCCTACCAAGGCTGCAAGAAACCTAGGCGTAATAATTGATAACCAGCTGACCTTCACGGATCATGTTGCTGCCGTTGCTAGGTCGTGCCGTTTCTCTTTATTCAACATTAGGAAAATCAGGCCGTACCTTACTCAACATGCGACACAGCTCCTGGTTCAGACGCTGGTTATCTCTCGTCTTGACTACTGCAACGCTCTTCTAACAGGTCTACCAGCGTGTGCAGCAAAACCACTATTGATGATCCAGAAGGCTGCTGCACGCCTGGTCTTCAACCAGCCAAAGAGAGCACATGTCTCTCCACTGTTCAGGGAGCTCCATTGGCTGCCCCTGGCTGCTCGCATTAAATTCAAGTCACTAATGTTGGTATACAGGGTACTGGAGGGAACCGCTCCAGTCTACCTGAAAGACATCATCAAACCATATGCTAACCTCCAATCGCTCCGCTCAACCAAGGATCGCTGTTTGGAACGACCAGCACCGCGCACAGGTCAATCTAGGCTCTTTCCATGCATTGTTCCTAACTGGTGGAATAGTCTCCCCAAGACTATTAGAACAACAGGCACTCTTTCTACTTTCAAGAGACTCTTGAAGACCCAGCTCTTTCAAGAGTATCTCTTGTCCTAATTCGTTAAATTACTTGGAAAGCACTGACCAAGCACTTCTAAACTCTAGCACTTGCTCTCCTATTAGCAAATGGCACTCCCAGTAGGCACTTACTTGTATTGTGTTGCAGCTTAATTGTTATCCCTCTTTTGTAAGTCGCTTTGGATAAAAGCGTCTGCTAAATGCATAAATGTAATGTAATGTAACATGATTTTATCACCCAAGTTTCATCGCCCAAGTCACCTGCCACTTTTGTCGCCGAAATTGCCCGTCTCCATACAAAGTAAATTACTTCCTTCGCCCATGTCGTTTGAATCTGTCTTGGTCTGAACGCACAGTCAGAAATACGAGACTTACAGCTTTAAAAATCCTTCGCTGTGTGACAAAACTGTGTGACAAAAGGTCATCATGTGCAGTCCATCCCCAGGCTTGCAACCCTACGTGATCTCACTCACTAACTATTCCTCATTAACCACAGCCTAGCCTAGCTGGCGTCCATTACACTTTCATTATAATCATTTGTTAAATTAAACTTAGTCAACAACACATTGTTGTTCGTTTTGGTAGATTTTTAGTTTTTAATCATGATTTATGTAATCAGTGTTTTGGCAAAAACCCTTTATTACTTTGCAGTGCAACACCGGCGGATTACGATTGTAGGCTGCCTATGACTCAAACAGGCAAAGAGATTATTATGTCCAAAGCAAACACTTTCAAAAATGCTAACATTGTTGGTGAACACAGAGTTTAGTTAAACCTATGATCCTGCTCTCCTCTCCTTTTATGCTCTCGTTGCAAGGCAGAATAATGTTTGTCAATGAAAGTGAATGAACAGAGGGAGGAATTTCTGTTATTTTGATGACATTTGGTGATTGACTTTTATTCTGACTTTTCAATCCAAGATTGTGACAAGAAAAGAGAGGAGACCAGAAACACGTAGTGCCGCTTACTGAAATGTTGAAAGTCCTGTAGCTGATGATTCTCTAAAGTCCTTTGGTGCTCCTCTGCATCAATCATGCAAAAGTGGTTCCTACAGGTCAAACACCACTTTACAGCCGTGTCAGAGCAGGTTTCACACAGGTTATGCCCAGATACACTGCAAGGCAAGGAATCATAGTCTTAATCTGCCAAGGCTTTTGAGGCCTTGATCTGATAAGAGGTATATTTTTTACATAAATATCCTAATTAACACTTAACTAAACACAGTTGAATTAAAGGAAGGGTGTGAATTCCTTAAAAATAAACATTTTAATTCCTTCCCTCGAGCCCACAAGATGAGCACTATCTATGGCACAGAGGGGGAGGGACAAAAGCGTATCACCATTCATTCTGAATAGGCTGCTCAAAATGATTGGTTGCTGTTTTTTGTAACATGTTCGTTCCACATGTGACAAACAGTTAATTCTCATTTTTGGATCAGAGCAATTAATTGGTTGCAATTGTGGTGTGAAGTGGATTTCAAGCAATATGGTGCCCCAGGAAAACATCTCACCCTACCTGTAAGATTGACATGAGCATGTCAAACATTAAATGTTCCTGATGAGGGGCAGTCCAAGCTCCCTGAACAAACACACCCTGTAGTGCATGTCCTGATATAATAGGCTCATGCCACAATTTATGTCGACAGTTTCAAGCTGGTGTAACCACCAAATCTTCCCTCCAAAAATCAATGCTGTCTGACCTCTGTAGGTCTGTAAAATTGGAGCAACTGTTGCTAGCTTTTTCTTATTATATATGCCTCTGAAATTCCAATTGTATAATTGCAAATGGATTTTTAATTGATCTTATGACGTATGTTAAAATTTTCTGACATATGGAACTCTTCCACATCATGCCCTGATGTGGGTGCGGGTTGAAACTGGTTGAAATTTTTTCTTATCATGCCCCAGTAAAAAAATGAAGGGTTAGTTAAGCTTAGAAGTTAAGATTTGTCCTTGGCTTGATGCTGGAGTGGCCTGAAGTAGCCTAACTACGTGATTGTACTGTATGTGTATATAATATACTAGCCTATATATGTGTCCATGTAGCCTATGTCTGAAACCAAAATAACTATGCTTTATAACTATACTTAATTGCCAACATACATAAAGTACCTACCTAGAGCCTGACTGTGATGAGTAAGCAGAATCCAGGAATGTAGAGCTAAGGCAGTCAAGAGAAACCATCAAAAACCAAGAAATTGTGTGTGAAAATATTAACGGATATGATAAAAACAATAAAAACAAGCATTAACATTTGTATGTTAATTCATACATCTGCAAAACATGATAAAGACAAATAAAGGTATTTTCTCAAGTTTACTCTTTAACTCCTTGAATATCAGACCTATGTGTTGAAATTGACATTTCTGCATGATTTGTGACCAATTGAGCTGAGGAAGAGCTGTTGTTTCTACTGCCTACCATTTGTCTTGACCAGTCAACTTAGGTGGTTGATCTCTTGACCTGTGGCTTGGTGCAGCACTAGACACAATGGACCCTGAGCTCTTCATGTTGGTCCTATGTGAGTCAGGCACATCAGAACACAACATAACAACAACAAAAAAACAAAAACCATTGACAACAGACATATCAGGACTAAATCAACAAGAGGGCCATGCAGGAGCACTGCATGAGTTTAGCCTACCTCTGTGGCTCCACTGACTTATCTTCCCCCATCTGGAAGAAGGAAGAAGACAGATCGATGCCCCCTGGCGGTTCATCTGGGAAGTCCATCTTTGGGGAACCACTTCTGAATATCTCCTCTTCTCTTCCAGAGAGGGGATAGGCTGTACTACGGAGCAAGTTTACCAGCTAACCCCGATAACTTCAGGTCTTCAGGTGTAATGGTTTATCTCCAAACAACATGTCCCTTCGGAGACAAATGATGCTCAAAGCATCAAGGCAGGTGTTTACTCTGAAAGTTGTACCTGTAACCTAGCCTGGGAATTCCCATGCTCCTTTGCACGCTTATTTCATTTCACTCTGCAGAGGAGCATGGTGACCATGGCCGTTTTTCTCGCCTGCTTTCGGTATCCAATCGCAGAACAAAAAGGGATTTGTACGGCCCTAGATTGCATCTAACGTCACGTGGTGGCTCTGGTATTGGCTCCGAGGTATGTACGGACGCTATGATAGACATTCGTAGCGCCCAATAAACGGCTATGGACAATTGTAAACGATGCTTCCGCTACGAGAAATGCAATAGGTAGGTCCCCAGACTAAATATCACTTGTGATTTTAGTTTGGCATTCGCCAGGCTACCTGTAACCTCGCTTAGGCCCCAAATCATCTCAAGACGAAAGGGAACTTTTGGAAAAAAAGGGGTTCAAGGGTAATTCATTAAAGGGTCATTCCAGGTCAATTCAGACGATTCTCCAGAAACTCCCCAGTGATACCTCATCAATTTGCCTAATTTTTTCATGCATGTACCTTTTGATGCCAAATGAAAAAATCCTAAGTTTCAGCGTACTACCTTTAACGATTTTAGAGATATGACCCTCCAAAGTTTGAGTGTCACGCTCACTTTTCGGGTCTGTGAATTGCACTCAAAATTTGCAAGCATATTTGGACACCAATATCTTTGGTTTGTAGATAGATACAAACCAAAGGTATTGGTGTCCAAACATGCACTGGGAAGGGGGTGTGAATTGACACGGAATAACCCTAAAGCAACTGTCAATCAAACAGTAGTCCTGTTTATAAGGGCTGTCAATGGGAGTAAGAATGAGAAAATGTGATACAGCGTATATTGCCGGTGTCAGGTTAATTTGACAGGCATCTATTTAGTTATGTATACATCCAATAAGTTGCATGACAAGGCTGCTCACCTTTTGTTTTCCACCTCTAAAGAGCCTTGAAATAATAATCTGTTTTCAATCACAAATAAGGATTATTATATTTATATTTGATTAGTAATTATATATTTTCCTTAGATGGAAGTTATGTTTAACAATTACTTGTACCTGAACCCAGGTTCTTTTTTATTTACTGTGGACACAGTTTTGCTTGTCAATCTGTCAAGAAAAAAAAAGAGGATGCTTGCTCATAAGAATGAGTTTAGCTTGCTGTCTACTCTGAAAAACCCTTATGCATAGTCTCTTCCACACAGCATACAGCTCATTTAGTTCAACATTAAAGGACAACTTCAGTCATTTTCAACGAGAGCTCTATTGCTCAAGCTACTTGAGATTAGTCAATACTTAAGACGCAAGACATTTTGGTCCAACCATAAGGGTTTCCTTGAACAGGGAATAATCACTTACAACTAGCCCAATGGGGCAGAATTTTAAACTGTATTTTTAACATCTTAACATACTCCAAATGACACCAAAAAAACTTTGAAGTATCAACAGACACCTTACTACACAGAACTGTATTGTGTACAAATTGCTGAAAAAGTGTTAAAACTGTGTGTTTAAACTGTGTGTTTATTTTAACAACTTTGTCAGATATTTGTAGTCAGAAACACTACATTGGTGTGTTGTAATGTGTTTGATGATGTTACATAGCTTTTGGGGTGATATTTGGAGCATGTTTAGATGCTGAAAACACAGTTTAAAAATCTGCCCCATTTAGTTGCAAGTGATTATTCTCTGTACAAGGAAACTTATATGGTTCCACCAAAATGTCTTGCGTCTTCAGTATTGGCTAATCTCAAGTAGCTTGAGCAATAGAGCTCTCGTTAAAAATGACTGAAGTTGTCCTTTAATGTTGAACTAAATGAGCTGTATGCTATCTCAAGTAGTTTGAGCAATAGAGCTCTTGTTGAAAATGACTGAAGTTGCCCTTTAATACCATGTCATATCGGCCTTCAGGTTATTGTGTTGTGTATCAGTCCGATACAATGTGCATGTTATGTGCATCCAGCAGCCAATTTGTTATAGGTTTTCAATTCCAGTCTTTTGGGTAACACTCTACAAAAGCATGATTGATTACCTCCACCAAGGAGGTCATGCTTTTGCCGGCAACTGTGTGTGTGTGTGTGTGTGTGTGTGTCTGTCTGTCTGTCTGTCTGTATACAACATAACCCGAAAAGTATTCAGCACAGATTTGGATGAAATTTTCAAAGATCGCCTGTATTGGGACGTTGTAAGAACTGATTAAATTTTGGTGTTGATCAGTAATCCAGAGCACCATCTGGAAATTTGATTGTGCCTTCGCCTACGTCTGCCTCTCCGATAGCTTTTCTAGGTATAATTTAAATATCAAGCTATAACTGCGGACCTAAGCATTTGGGCACAGGTTTTGCTTCAAGGAAGTCAAAGGGAGAAAATGTAGACCTATTAACACAGGGTAAATGGCAGATTTTCTTCAAGTTCTTGAGTAAGAGTTAGAGTACTTTATTTTGTCCTTCGAGAAGGAAATTCTTTCTCTGCATTTGCCCCGTCCGGGGGGTATACACACACACATGCATACAGACACACACAGTTGTTGGGAAGTGTGCGCACACACACACACACACACGGAGCAGTGAGCAGCCGTCAGTGCAGCGCCCATACTGTGTCAAATATCATCATAGAAACAAGTATGTACTAAGAAAAGAATAAAGACGAGTTTAAATTATAATTAAAGTAAGTTAGTAAGATGCAATTTGAAACTCACCGACACACTCCATTCTTCAGCCACAATATCAGATATGCCAAACCAGTTCAACCAGTCTATTGGTTCAAAACCTCACGTCACCTTGATGCAAATTCCAAAGCTTTCCACTGGATGTATCAATTTGCATTTGACCTATAGTGCCCTAAAACAAATAACATTTTAGATTTCCCTTTCTCAATAACATAATGTGGGCTACATCCATGATTAACTAATAAAAAGCAGGGTTCCCACAGGTCATGGAAATTCAGCCTGCATGGAAAGTTAGAAAGTTTTTTCTGGACAAAATCAGGGAATATCAGGGAAGATGGTAGTAGCATACAGTTGTCCTCAAATGTATTAATTCCCCTGTCCTGATTGTCTTGGTTGAGTTGTATTGGATTACCTGTAGGTTTTGCAGTGAAAATATGTGAACCTAAGGATCATGTAAAGTTTGCTCTTTAGTCAAGGAAAGTCATTGAAAGTCAAAGATAATCTAGGTCTATAAGAAAATGTATATGGAAATATATAGATAGGCCTACTGTAGGCCTACATGCAATAGCAGTAGCCTCTTGTCAAAGAAATCTGTCTCATCCAGCTGGCAAAACCATCATGGTGCTATTCAGTTTTGAAACATGGAGAATTTCATGATGCTGCAGCTTAGTGCTCTTAACCATCCTCTACTTTAAAGGAAATCCGGTGTGAAACCGTCAGAAGGGCAGTTGTTCCAGGTACCTGAATGCTGTCTATAGGAAAAAGAACAAGAAAGTTCTATGCTACATAGACCGAATAACAAATAGATTACTAATGCTGACTGAATGGGGCATAATGAAATGAAACTGAAAGTAAGTTGTTATGCCCCATTCACAGAGTGTTAGTTGCTGGTTCACTGCTTGTGTAACAGGTCAGAAGTATTGCTTAGTCAAATTATTTTCAATAGTGCAATAGCGCCCTCTTGAGTTCTGGTATGGTGTAGTTGGGAACTGCATTGAATTGCTCAGAGCAATAGCTGGGTTTCACCCGACGTCACTAACGTATTTTTCAGTGTTCTTCTGTACGCGCGCGAACCTCAACTGGTGGGCTTCTGGAGCTGGAGCCATTGAAAGCACTGCATTTTGGCTGCAACTTTTTTCTACCAAAAGCCTCTGTTTTGTGCCGTTTTTGGATGTTATAAACTGTGTAACCGAGAGAAGGGAAAGGGTTAATATCGAGTGCCTAAGGAAATCGCCCGTAAAGGTGAGAAATGGGGGGAAAAAACTCACGAGAACCATGCCGTAGTTCGTAATGCCCACAGCCGCGATT
Organism: Sardinella longiceps; assembly: GCA_027497455.2. NCBI lineage: Eukaryota > Metazoa > Chordata > Actinopteri > Clupeiformes > Clupeidae > Sardinella > Sardinella longiceps. The sequence goes on along the minus strand of JAODXP020000016.1, from coordinate 2,467,094 downwards.
GTCGGCTAATCTTTCCGCTCTTGAGAAAATTCTGACATTTTCATCAAGTACGGGTCACGTCCGATGCATTTCCCTACTAATTACTTGTATTTTCCCCTACGTACCGGCTCCAAACCACTACAATATGCACTTTTCTCCGTGCCGTCCATTGGTGTTGTTATGCTTGCCTCCACATCCTGCCCATCAGTTCGAATTGTTCGCGCACCTGTTATCACGTCACTGGGACCCTGCTATTCACGAAGATCTATGGGTAGGTCACGTTTTTATGAAGTCTAGCTGTAACGATGTATTAACTGCATGTTAAGTGGACATAAGCCATGATTTGTCTATACGATCATACACAATAAGTAGCCTTTTACAGGTTTATTTTGTTTATTTGTACCTTTTTATAAATTTACATGGAAATATTAGCACACACACACACACACACACATATAAGTCAGAGCAATTCACGAGGATCTATGGACAGAGTGACCAGACCCACTGTATGAAATCCCTTCAAGTACACTGTACTTTCTGTATATCTTTCAGCAAATAAAACAGTGATCCATCCAGCTGTCCAGTGTCTAGAGTGTGGGTGTGGAACCCAGTAGGGTGGTGCTGCGGAGGTGGAAACCGTCACACTTGGTCTATGCTGACAATTTTCTTATTCTTTTTCCTACCTACAGCACTAACCCGAGGTGAGTTTGAACAATGGGACAATTCATTGATTTACACTGTATTTCTCCTTTAAGATGGTATGTTCTGTTTCCCATATTTTAATTATATAAAACAGTAATCCCCAAGCCTATATGTGCTGCATGGGAGTGTGTGTGTGTGTGTGTGTGTGTGTGTGTGTGTGTCAGACTTGGCATAGCCTAATATATGCATAATAGGCTACAAATATGCAGTTGATCTAAAATCCTAGCTACGTGCAGTGTTCTGAAATAATGCCAAGATAGTGAATCCATGTCCATGTTTATTTTATGGTATCCAAACCGATGACAAGCAATTATGTTGTTTGCAAGCCATGCCCATGATGCAAAATGTGGAGGGTTAAGGCACGCTGTCAGGTTTAGGCTACTTATACTCAAATCTTGCAATGTCACATTGGTACCACACGATGGCGAACTGCGTCCATTAATGTCGGAGCTGAGTCGACTGTAGCCTAGGGCTGAGATTTATTCTAAAGCCCTATAGGCTATAGGAACATTTACCGTGTCGCTTTATTCTATTGTTTGCTGATAAACTATCCACCTGTAGCCATATTTTCCAGATGATTCATACCTAAGAAATGGCAAATTAACAGCAGAACAGAACATGCGGATAGACTTACAACAAGGACCAGGCTACAGCAGGAGGCAGTAGGCGCGTACGACATGAGCTTTGCAAAAGCCATTTGACTCCCGCGATCTGCTTGATCAAATGGGAGGAGCTACAGACCTCTGCTGGAGAAGCTGGACACACGTACCTGCAGTTAACACTGCGTGACAGAAGGACGAGATGTCGCCAAATTTTGTTTGCATTAAATTAAGCTTGAATTACCTTTATATTCATCAAAATAATCATGAAATTGGCTGAAATAAATTTTATGATTTTTTAAATAAATGTTTGCATACGAAACATATTTGTTGCTCATTCAGAATTACTCTGAAGTTTCTATATGTTTGCCATATGGTCACAAAATAACATCAAAGAACAGAGCTACATTATTTGTGTTAGTATTCCTTCATTTTGGGGAAAATGTTTATGCACAGAACCACAACGAGAAATGCGTCATTTTTGCAAAGGAGATTCAAGCCAATCAGGGTGAAGTTTATTGTCATGGAGGTGTTTCCATGCAGGAGCAGCAGAACGCAGCGAGGTTTGAACTGCTGCTCTGCTGCGCAGCAGTAGACTTGCTCCCGCGATATCTTAAGGCCATGTGACAGCAACTGCCATGCAGAAAGAACGCCCATTCTGCCCATGTTGGACAGGTTTTCACCCAAATTGTACCACGTGTAGCAGAAGGCTCCGCCCACATCTCGAACACGCTCATTGATAGCCTACCACACA
>JAODXP020000016.1:2439324-2464960 GCA_027497455.2 Sardinella longiceps | reverse complement strand
TACTCAGTTATTCCTCTACAAAAGGTCAGGTTAAAACTGCTGTAATGTTTCTATTATTCAATCTCAATCAATACTCTTTGTAACATCTTCCTTATGATCTGTCTCAGCAGTTGTCTCTGGCTGGTCTCTGAGGTGCAGGTTCACATACTGCAGGATGTGATCCAGTGCTTTGAGCAGCAGTGTGTCTGTGTGTGTGTCCAGCTCCAGCTCCTCACTGTAGTTCTTCACTGGGACCATGGAGGACAGGGGCATGCCCAGTAGATCACTGGCCTTCACCATCTACACACACAGACAGGATCACCCACAGACATTTAGGAGATGTTTTCACTTTGGAAAAAACACATGCAACACATATACAGTGCATAACAAATGTTTCTGTTTATAAGGGGCACTTTTATAATTGTCTAATTCAGGGCTGAATTATTACAGTACAATGATACAATTGCCAAAATAGTATTTATTTCACCTTCCTTTGGGCTTGATATTTGATAACAATCTTCACAGCCAGTCTGCTGTTGCTGCAAACTACAGCATTTTAATATTATAAATGCACTATTTGGGAGATGTAGAGTTACTTTCTGTGAAAGGGTCTAGTAATACGAATGAAAAACACAGCAAAACAACGATTTCAAAGTATGTACCATTGTGCAACTTCCTATCAGCAGCTCAGAAAACAACTCTGTGTCTGACCACCAGGTACAATAGAAAAACACTTATGACCCCTCTATCCAGCCATGGCTCTGATGACACACACAAATACAAACTAACCCATTTCCTGTGGCATTGATCAGGCCTTACCGCTTGCTTCAAAAGTGAACTCTTGTAGACCTGGGAGATGTCAGTGGCTGTTTTAGGACACACTTTATCCACATGAGTTAACAGCGCCACCTGGTGTACACCTGAAGCAAGGTTGGATTGATTTTCAAACTACAGTATATTATTGTTATTACTTGCTTGTACATGCACAAAATAAAAGCTACAAACGTTTCGGATGAATAGTATAGGCCCAGGGCTCATGCTAGCCATTTACCTAAGAGAAAAATAAGTCACCCATACAACAGCAATGCACATTTAGAATAAATAACTATAGTTGAATAAAAAACAGACTATGCTATGGAGGTGTTTGAACATTCTTTTCAAAAGATATGCTGTTGAATATTAACAATATAGGCTACAAAGTGATAAATGGCACCTGTCTTGATAAATCACAAAGTGCTGTTGATTATTAACTAACACTTGAAGACATTAACGTAGGCTACAAAAGTGTAGCTATGCTATGTGACACACACTCACCTAGGGCACTGATGTGCTCTCTGAGCTGATGAAAGGTGGATTTCATGGTCTGGGGATAGGAGGAGATGTATTGGCCACTGACCACAAAGACCACACAGTGGACTCTATCTGCAAGGGAAGGATCCTTCACATAGCCTGGGGTGTCAGGCACAACTGGACTGCAGGCACTGAACTAGAGAGAGAGAGAACTTTATTCACATTAAAACAACTTGCTCCAAAACACCAATAGATAGATAGACACTTAGATAACATACAATAGCTACAATAGATACTTCATTAGGGAAACACAATATGGAAAGAAGAGTGTCTAGGCTACCTTGTGTCCCTCTGGAACGTGTCCCTTGATGATGGCCAGCGTGTCGTGAAGCGTGAGGCCGTTAGTCTCCCCCAGACCCACCATGTCAGACAGGATCACTGGCAGACTCTCACCATCTCTCTCTCTGCTGCCATGGAGATGATAGGCCTGCAGCTGAACAGATTGAACAGTTATACATGTGAGTTACACATGAAACCCTTCCGTTTAGTTCCCCTCTGGGAAGTCTGGGAAGTAATCTGACAAATCTGTGCTTTTGAAGTGCTCTCACAGGTCAGACTGGACAGATGACCAAAACCACCAGCATCACTATGATCCCCAAGGAGTAGATGATCCTCAAGTAGTTAGGAGTAGTTAGTCCCCCTCCCCACCCACCTCCTTTACCTGTTTGGTGAAGCTGGTTGTTGGGCTGAGGGATGTTCCCACCATGGCCCGGTTCATGATGCGTCCATAGAACACAGACTGGACTGAGCTGATGAAACTGGACTTGCCCGCTCCAACCGGGCCAATGAGCAGAACTCTGGCAACAGGTACTGAGTCACAGGCCGGCTTATAGGAGCGGATGGACTCCATCATAGCCTTATTGTTCCTAAATTATGTACAGCAAACAGTCTAAGTGTGCTTTCAGTATGTTACTTGCATACAGTATAATAGCCTGCTGTAAGGTAAAGAGCTCTATAACAACAGCAACCCCCAGTAATAATCAGAATTATTTTACAAATAATAATATTATTTTACTGTACTATGCCAGTTTATTTGAGCTATATTACAAATCAACCCTTTTTCTCCTTCAGAAGAAACACAAGATTTTGAGTAATATGAGAAACAGAAAAGTGGCATGTTCTATCATAGCCAAAAGCTGGCAAACAGAGCAAGAGTGTGTGAGACAGTGTGTTATCCACTTACTCTTCAGTCCAATCCATGTGCCTCCATGGGGAGTCCAGTAGACCTAATATGGGCCAGACAACTAGACAGAGGAGAGGAGTGACAAATACGTCTCTTTCTAAGTCCTTCCGAGCAGCACAAAATACACAAAATACGGATGGAGTTTTGGTCTTTTGTAAAGAAGTTGCAATGGACTCAAGTTCAAACTGATCAGGAGAGCTAATTTGCTCATGCAGGTAGCCACTCTGTGTTCATGGAGGATTTATCATGGAATTATTTAACTTTTTCTAACACGTTTCATTGGCATTATATTTACAGACTATACTACTACTGGGGCCACTGTTTTTTTTCCTCTGCTGTGTTTCTGGACCTTACAGACTGTGATAAATTAGAAATTTGACTTTACTTAGTCAGTGACTAAATTAGATTTAGTTAGATGTAATACACTATGTTGCAATTTTTGCTCATATAAATGAAATCAGGCTCAAGTGTGTGAAATAAACTACTATTGCACTATTCCCCCTGTCATGTTTGGGTTGCTCTCACCATTCTGGCTTGCATCATGAGTTGGAGTGAGTTTTGCTGCTGTTCCTCCCTCTGTTCTCCTCAGTCTGCTGGGTTTAGACTCCAGTGTGGAGAACAGATTTGGACGGGCTTGGAGTCCGTCAGTGCTGGAGGAGGCCGATGTGTCAGACACAGAGGATGCAGCGGCTGGAGAGTCCGTTTTATCTTCTATAGATGTTGCTGTTCCACCAAAGCTGAACCCAGATGCCATGTCCTTCTCTCCTTTGGTCTTCTTATTCATCCAACCACTTGAAACATGAGAGCCTTGCTTTATAGCTCACTGAGTGCTTTAATACACAGCTTTTACCCTCTCTGGCTGTACTTGTGAAAGTACAAGGTGGTGTATCAAAAGCATGTTATAAATACAGTCATTTGTTACCTCTGCTATACTATGGTGTGGAATGACAATGCTATTATGTACTGTACACGTCGTAGACATATAACATGTATGAGATTAAAGATCATGTTACTCTTTGTTTTAAAAAACATGAAGCTGTTTGATAAGGCTTAAGATCACAGCCAGTGAAGCACTGTGTAAGGAGGAGATAAGAACAACATAACAGCAAGTATCAAGGGATAAATGATAGAGTTAGGATGCTGGAATAACACAAACAACTTGAAAGTACTTTGAGTTCTGTCTACTACTGGATGCATCAGAAATCATGGAAATATGGTGATTGGTCATACATAGCCTGACAGAATTTCATGCAGCGACAGGAAGTATGGGAAGTATTAGTCATAACCATGGACAATTTCTGATCCACCTCTAGACTACTGACTGACTGTATGGGTTTACTGGACCCTTGGCAGTTGGGTTGAGCCCATGGGACATAGTTTCTGCCCACGGTTTCTTCCTAAAAAAAAAAAAAAAAACCATACTAAATTTTTTTTTACAGCAAATAGAGGGAGTTTTTCCTTGCCCCAGTTTCTCATGGGTGTTCCTCGTACTGTCTGTAAAACGACACACACACACACACACACACACACACACACACACACTGTTACACATGGGTGTTCCTCGTACTGTCTGTGTGGCGCCGTGAGTGAGTGTATTGTATTTGACACTCGATAAATAAAATTGTCTCCTGACATTGACATAAAAGTGTATCCTATCTAATGATAGGGCTGCTCATTGATTTATCTAAAATGCGTGGCATAGTTGGTGTGCAAGAAGCACAATAGGCTATCTATTAGACGGGTCAAATGAATGTCTGCATTGTAGTAAGGTGATGTTGGACAGATTAAACAGATAACTTCCATTTAATTTGTGTTATTCTAATATACACTTAAGCAGTAAGTTCAATAAGTAACTTATGCTTTGATTCTTTGTGTCGTTCTAACCCTCTCCTTCCCCAGTACTTCACAGGCGGTCATCTAAAGCATAACCAAACTCTTTATTTCATATTGCAACAACAAAGACAGCATAGACAAAGGGTTTGTCATGCAGCAAGCAGCTGTTGACTGGACATACAGTACGGTACTCACCTCACAATCCAAGCTGCCTGTCAGAATCCGATGAAACTGTTGAGCTGGAAAAGTGAAAGTATAAGGCGACCATGTGGAGAAAGTGAAACTTAAGCAGGTACTTTATGGCTGCTGTATTAGGGGGCAGATCTCACTCAGTCTCAACCAGGAAACTGACTGTGGTTCCCCCACAGGCTGTTATGCTTTTAGCTTCATTTCAAAGCCTGCTTCATTCAGCACGCTGAATTGAGAATAGTTTTGCTATTTTGAACCACACGCGAAAACAATGAACTCTGTTGTGTATGAGAGTGCAAATATGTGTGTGCGTGTGTGTGTGTGCGTATGCATGTGGGTGTGTGTGCATGAGAGACAGAGGTTTAATAAATCAGACCCTTTATTTTACTGGAAAATTCTCTCCCACAGTTTTGCATGGTGTTACAGCATCTGCCAATTGAAAATAAAAGGCGTGAATGAAATGTGTTTTTTGTGTGTCCATCTCCTCAGAGTAGTTCTTCAGAGTTTACATTTGAAATAAATCAGATTACAGCAACATACTTTGCATGTAGCCAACTGAATTCTTTTTAATTAGGAGACACATGGTTTTAACAGGTTTCAGGGCCTTATAAAATGATTGTAATACTAGTTAAAATAGTACTAGACAGTCTTGAGAGATATTTCATACAGGCTAACTCTACAGAACAGGCCAACTACATGACTACCTTCCATGAGGACAAAGATCATAAACCCCTGCTGTGGGGCAGTTGGATGAGGGTTCACATGCATGTGCAAGTCTGTCTGTCAGTATGTTGTGGTGGCAAATGTGCAGGATGTGTGTATGATGTGTGTATGCAGCTAGTTTATGATGAGAGGCATACAAGAATCAGAAGACATCAAGTGCCATGAAAAATCCAGGCATTCTGATGGGAAAAACTACTAGATTGACAGATGAGCAGACAAGCATGCATTGTCAGTTTAGTGAATGGATTGATAACATCTCTACACAACATGCATTCAGTAGATAATAATTTAAAATCTACAAAACCAGATGCTGAGATTTTCTTTTTGCATGATCACTACTGGAGTTACCATTAGATATTCACTTGAATTCCAGTATTTTTATGACATTTTAAATGGTAACACTGGTATCCTTAACAGTTTGAATGCCAGGTGTTTTTAACAAGCTTTGGCCCAGAGTGCCAGCAATCCAGGCCACTGTTGCCTATTTTTATAGAGCCACAGCGTATTCTGTGTTATAGCTATGGACACATACTATGGGTCATTTGAAAGGTAAGACTCTGAGCTCTCAGTGGGTGAAAACCGTTTATTTCTACATGCCTCCGTTCCTGAGAAATCCCAAGCTAAACAGTGGGTAGTTTTCATCAAAATCCTTGTTTTTTTCTAGAAAAGGAGATATCGCTTCTTTTATGATTATGATGGCGTGTTCTCTGTCAAGTTTCGAGGAGTGACACAAGCCGAATCATGCCTGTGGTGAGACTGCCACCTAGTGACGAACCCGCGAAAGGACAACATGACATGACGTGCATTATTTGACACGAATGCTGCAATAGTAATCAAATGCTGCCTTGTGATGTGAAAATGTCCAGACAAAATGTGCAGATCGTGAGTTTTTATGAGTTTCCGATCGTAATTTATTTCAGTTCTATTTATCACAGAGTTCCAAAAATCATATATAACCTGTGTGAGGGTTTCTATTTTCGTAAATTAAAAAAGGCAAAAACGTAACATTACGTTTTTGGCACTCAACGCATGACAAGTAATAACGGCATATTACGTTTCTGGCATTCAAAGTGTTAACCATCAAAACATGGTTATACATATTGATTTGTCATTAGTGCCATTTTTGGTCATAGAGATATGATCCAAGTTACATATTGTAATTATGGTAGAAAGCAAATGGAAATGGAGCTTCCCTGGCCAACAGGGTCACAAGATTTGACCACAGACCGATGGCACAAACTTACACATTCACTATTTCACCTCAGAGGCGCTAGAGTCGAAACAGATAACAAAGTAAAGATACAACCACTACAAGGATCTTAAAATAAGGTTAGTTTAGTTAAAATAGTTGCATTATTCTTCCATAAATTTAGTGTAGATAAATTGTCTATGGATAATCTGTTACAGGTTTTTCAAATGAGTGATGTGTGCCTTATTCCTTGATTTCCACTTCATGAGGATTGTTTACTTGACAATAGTTATTGCTACTAGCAGCATTTTATTGCATGAGGTGCTTATATATTGCGAAAATACCGCCAAGCATGTGGGAAGGGATAGCTGGGACGTGATAGCCAATGATGGAAGACGGTGATTCCTCCATCCAACCAGTTGATTGGAGTGCAATGTCAGACAGAATGAATGTACGAACAGTATGTGCCTGGGTTATTTTGCATGCAGTGACAACATACATCGGAACTGAACCCCATTTTAGACCATTTCTGTGCAGAGAAGTGAAATCGGTTAAGAACCTTATATTAGTTGTAGATTACTATTTTTTGTCATAAGGTAGATGCTTTGACAGATTTGGGACCAAGAGTAATGGTCTGGTTCCCATTTGTGATATGTTACAGACAGGGCTGTATGTGCGTTGATCTCTTCCAGTTTTGTTATTCTGCTTCCTGTTCTTTTTCTTTCTTTTTTGAATGCTGAAAATGAAATAATCTTTCTTCTGCACTGCCTTTCCTGTTACCCACAGAGAGGTAGGGGATGATCCAGGGGAATTGTTCATTTTTAAAAGCATGCCCACTCTCTCTAGCCAGGTGAACACCACGTAGTGGCTCCACTCAATAAGGATGAGAGTGGTGGACTGAGGAGAAAAAAGGAGTAGTGTTTGGGTGGGTAGTCTGGGTGCTGAAGCCACCAACCATTGACAAGGCCAGAATCGTTCATGAACTGTTTTTTTGTGAATTGCTAGATTTATTTGTCTATTGTGGGGTATAAAACTGTAACTGTAAAAACAGTCAGATCTAATCTTACATCATCAACATCAACTTTGGGACATGAACAATGAAGCTGAAGATAAAACATTTTTATTTGAATTAAATTTTAAAACAATTGCTGTACAAAAAATTAACACTCCTTTTTTAATAGACAACATCAGTAATGAAATATACCATCACATGGCATATCACATACTGTAGTAAGATATTTAGAAATGACAAATGTAGTTAAAAAAATTATTTCAGATAAGGTGGAAAATGGTATTGGTGAGGGTTAAGGGGGGTTAATGCACAGTAGTGCTGTTGCAGGTGCCGTTGAGGGCTCAAAATACCATTGAGCGATAAATTATTGATAATTGATTATCAATTAATCATGTTCATGTAGGCGTATTTTCACACACCAATGAACAGACAGATCTGCACACACAGAAAAGAGTCATGATTGGCACAGTATTGAGACTGATTACTCTGCTGAACATTTGAGTGTATCTGTATGTGTATATGATAATGAGTGCGGATCTGTTAGCTATCAATATTACAGTAAATCATAACATGCTACAGATTATACAGACTCAATGTAAAAAAATAGGGCAGCAATTCACAATAAAGATTTTACATTGACCTAATCTAAAAAACATCATTAAATTATGTTTTTTAGATTAGGTCAATGTAAAATCCTTATTGTGAATTGCTGCCCTATTTTTTTACATTGAATCAATGAATCACTTTTTACAGTGTACTGATACAGTAAATGCCAAAAGAAATGGTCTAAGAAAACTGTAACATAATTAAAATTATATTCAGGTGTCCTCTTTGACATGGGACAGAATCTTACAGATTTAATGTGACCCATCCAGTGTTGTACAAAGGACCCAGAAGTCCCCAATCACAAAGAAAGCATTTTCTCTAAATGGGTCAGAGAGAAAAAGAGAGAGGCTCAAAATAGCCCTGCACTTTGTTTATCGTATAAGGATAGTTCCAACATTTAAAACCAGGCAGTGAGAACTTTGTGAAAACCCTAGCTGGGTGCCCCCATTAGTGCACAATCCGCTGTTTATAAATTGGCTGTTTATAAATACGAAGAACTGAAATCCTCCAATTCAATATCATTTTGGTTCTGATAAGGTTTTGTGTAAACATCCGATGAATATCCCAAACTTGCCAGTGCATGTGTTTTTGTAATGTGCGTCCAGGCCTTTGGAATGTCTGCAGGTTCTGTTGCATAATGTTCTGCAATTTCTTTGTTGAACTTCACCAGTACATATTTCCAGTAGTCTGTAACCTCTTTGCCATCTTTTTCTATCTTCCAGTTAGGGTAGAACTCTCTGTATTTTTTAACAGGCTGAAATTCCCCATTTGTTTTAGGACTCTGGAACATAACCTTAGTCATGACAAGATTGGTACAAGTCTTTGTTGTCAACTGACTGCCATCCCAATGACTGCCATCCCAATGGCAATTTCCAAACCTCAGAGGTAGATGCATGCTGGAAAAATGTTCTGAGTGCTCTTTCCCTCCCGCTTCACATGGTGTACCACAGAAGGGACACTGCTCCCCACATCCAATTACTCTTTTGAACAGCACCTCATGTGGCTTAAAGGGCAGGAGGTCAATGTTAAATTCATCACTTTGGCTGTCATAGCTACGACCCAACGACTTTTCCATTTCTTTAACAGATTCTTCAAGACAGATGGAAAACTGCTTAGTGTCTGTAGGCAGAATGAGAAAGCTATTCACATTTTTTGAAAAGATAAGATGAGTTTTTAACCCTTTACAAATATTTTGTACAAATTCCTTCAAACTGGTCTGCTCATCAGCCTTCTCATTGTGGAGAACTTCTGTTATTTTCTTGACTATTTCAGACAAATGTCTTTTTTGTAGCTCAGCAAGCTTGCCATGTTTTGACAACCTTTCATTAATTTCCTTCTTTATCCACATTTTCACAAAATATGCATGTATTCCAATGTAGCCTTTGTAGTTGAAATATTTCCCTTCTAGAAGCATATATTGTAAAAGGGCAAATTGAAAGTGTCTTACTGTTTTGTATTCATTTCTTTGAATCATTGCTTCTAAAATATCCAAGCCAAGCAATTTGTCCACATAATCCTGAACAGCTGGTATCAAAAAATCCTCTGTGAATTGCCTTGCCTTTTTTTGTTCTCTTTTGAGAAACAAGTCGCTGAACTCTTCCTTAAATTTACTCTTTGAAAGTTCAAGCTCTCTTTTAGGATTTATGTTCTCTATGAAGCGATTATGCATCTCCTGGAACTTCTTGACAGCACGACTGCAGACATGCAACTTCAAAGCCACTTCACAATGTTCCCCCAGGGCGTGTACCATGGTCTCCTTATCTATTATGCCAAGTAGCTTTTTAATATGTGACTCATGAAAATCCCTTTGGCCATGCACAACCTCTGACACAGCGGTTTCACATTTCAAAATGATTTCTTCGCAAATTCCCTGACACTGATCCCAGTGAAAGGATTGTGCACGTTTACAAAACCATTTATCCTTCACATTGAGTTCCTTAATGGCATAATGGTCCAAGTCCTTATTGAGTTTTTTTTTCAAGTGACCAGCTTTTGACTTCAACAAACTTAAAATTTCTTTGGCTATAACTTTTTTTTCTGGTTTGTGGAGAGGCAACTTAAACAGGATACCCTTCCATATTTTCTCAAATTCCAGATCAAGCCACTCATCTGTGATATTTTCAAGATTTTTCTTTGGACAGTTTTTCAACAGCTCCAAAACTTCTCTCTCAATTGTCTCTGTTGGTGTGTTCTTGATTTTATTAGCTTCTTCCATGTCTTGCCTGACATCAACGGCCATCTGCAGAGAACTTTGTACGAAACTCTCTGTCTCTTTTCTCAAACATTTGGCATTGTTCTTAAAATCCTCTTTGTGCTTTTCAACCAAAATTACATGGGTGTCTTTTTTTGAGAAGTATGCCTCTATCTGGTTCAACAGTGTTTCTTCTTCCTTATTCAACAGCTTGGATGCATTTAATAACATCTTTTTATGTTTTTTTCTCAAACTATCTATGAGAACGTTCTTGCTATCTGGCACTTCAAAATTGCAAATGTGTGTTTCTTTCTCCAGAAGCCAGGCATAAACCTTCTTCTGAAATGACCATTCCCACTTGTTATATTCAGAACACAATCTGGTATATGCCTCGGCCACTAAACTGTTCCTGAAATTAAAGATGAAGTCCTCAAACTTCACAGCATCCCACAAATGTTGAGTCAATCCAAGGAATTCTGATGCATCATGTCTCACAGTTGTATTGTTCTGTAAATCACCAATCAGACTCTTCTTGAGTTCATACACAGCTTCACTGTAGTCATTATTCACTAGAGCCATTGGGGGAGTTCCATGCCAAAGTCCAGGGATGTAGTAGCTGTCTTTATCAGGGTCATATTCCATCACATCAGAAAAGTTTTTTAATTCTAACCCTTCCATTCTAGTTGCAGCCTGAGTCATTTCATTTAACTGCTCCACCAGCTTCTTCATGTCTTTCATATTGTTCATATGAGCAGACACCTTCTGATGCACAAACATACATCTGTGCGTCTTGCCAGCCCCCTTCATCCTGAGAAAGGCATGGACCACAATCTGCAGAATATCCTTCATCTCTGTGATGTTTTCCATAGCAACATTGATTATAGCGATGTCACTGAGGCCTATCACTAGAGTTGCTAGTTCATTGTAATGTTCATAGTTTGTATCTAAGGCTGCCAAACCCTCTGTGTCAATGACTATGATGAAATCACACCTGATCTCAGGTCTGAATTCTTCAGAGACTCTAATAAGCTGCATGAAGGCTCCTCTGGTGCATCTTCCACTGCTGACTGCAAACTGCACTCCAAACATGGTGTTGAGAAGGGTGGACTTCCCAGTGCCTTGAACTCCAAGGACAGAATACACCAGAATCTTACTCTTGGTCTTAACCTTCTCATGCAGCTGAGTCAGGATCGCTGATATCCACGTCATTGGGATGTTTGATGTGTCTCCATCAACCAGCTCAACTGGAAGCCCAGCCAGCAGCAGCTGAGCACACAGAGCAGGTAAGCCTTGCACATATTTCCAGATTGGGTCACTGGGTGGACGAGAGCAACTGCACTCATAAAGTTGGCCCAGCTCACGAAAGAAATGCTCAAGACCTAAAGAACTTTGTGACATTTGCTTATTTGACTTTGTAGTTTCATTCATATTTCCTCCAATGCTTTCACATTGTTTGTCCTGTTCTCTCTGTGTGGCCTGGTTTTGACTATGGAGGTTGTCCAGCTGAATCTTCAGCCACTTCAGGAAAAAGAGGCATTCTGTATGTGACTGTGTGATACCTGTGATAAAGTTAGATGAAGCAGCGGAAATTCCTTTCTTGTGTTGCGCAACTCTTTGTTCATTTTTGTCTATCAAGAGTGAACTCTTATAGTGCTGTATGTCTTGACCAGCTTCTCTCAATCTACACATATCTTTCTCCAACTCACTGATCTTCTTCCATGGATCTCCATGTAAAGGCAACTGCTCCATTTTGAATTTCTCTATGTCCGTAATGTTTTTAGTGATTTGAGCAGCATTTTCCCTGGCATTCTTACATTCCTCACGGTCTTCATCATTGTGGAATCCAACACTACTTGCAAAAGTAGCCATGTCTTCTACTTTCACTGTTGCAGAGTTGTTCTCAATTATATCAGTCAAACTGGACCGTAACATTTTTTATGAATTTTGTCTCTTGTTGCTTTGCCTTGACTATTACATCTTTGTAGTTATCCCTGAGTGACTCCATGTTGATGTTTTGAGTGCTGGTAACTAGGTACAGCTCTGCTTGGCTCTCACTGTCGTTGAGAAAACTGAGATCACCCTCTGGGTCATCACTGAAGATGAAAACTGCTGCTGAAGTCTGACACAGGAAGGACATCTGTTTCTTAAACATCCTTCCATCTCCTCTCAAATTGGCCATGACAACTGGCTGTGTGAACTTGTCAATGCCTGTGTTCCCACAGGGCAGATACCAGCTGATTTCCACCAGACCATCTGAGATTCTCCTGGGAATATTTCCACACTCCATGTCACGGTGGATAAATGTGTCACAGTGCTGATGAGGATTACTGAGCAATTTGTTCAGAATCTTAGATTTGGGCAAACTGCTCTTTCCTAGTCTAACAAAAGACACCATGGGAATGTCCATCTCCACAATCCTGCCCTCTACAAATGTCTTCTCCCCTGCTGAAGAATGAGGTCTGTATGTTTTAACTATGTCTCTCATGGCCCACAGCATCAGAGTGCTCTGCTGTGTGTCACAGTTTGGCAGCAGCAAAGGAACTGCAAACTGACACATGGACATTTTGGAAAAATTTCCTGCTGGAGGAAAGGATCTGAGCAAAGCAAAACTGCTGTGATGAGATCAAGAGGATGTATAGTATCTGATTCATTGGCATCATTCAGCTTACTTAAATCAGTATGTGTGTCTGACTGTTTCTGAGAGCATTTGATATTTCTTGCATTCAAATTGCACATCATGAGTCTCCTTAAGAAAACCATTGGTAGTTTTTTAAGACTATGTTCTTGTCTGGCATGCAACAGGTCACCACTTATCTCCAAGACAGAGCTGAATGTGAGCTTCTCTTCAATATTCAGGTCTAGAGCTTGAAGCAGATCCACAAGCCAGAATCCTGGTTATATACAGAATAAAATACAATATTAGTTCAGTGTATTTAGCCCCAACTCTAATAAAACAGGATGTAAGGAGTTGTTGGTTGTCAGTGTTGCATTAATTATTACCTCCGCCAAGGAGGTTATGTTTTTGCTGGTGTGTGTGTGTGTGTGTGTGTGTGTGTGTGTGTGTGTGTGTGTGTGTGTGTGTGTGTGTGTGTGTATCTTTCTGTGTACAACATAACTCGAAAGGTACAGGCACAGATTTGGATGATATTTTCGGATAACGTGTGTATTGAAAAGGCATAGTAACTCCTCTGTGTCATTACAGGAAGAAAAGGCGGAAAAGATGTGCTGAGACTGAGAGGCCATAAAAGTATTAGAGAAATGTGCAGTGGTGGCAGAGTGTATGCGCCTAGTCATGGTGGGGGAGGAGTTGGAGTGAGGTGGGGCAGGGAAATATCAAACATAATCAGGGAATGGTCGGAGACCCCAATGTCGACCATTTCAAGGCTATATACAGAGAGGCCAGAGGACAGGACAAGATCTAGAGTGTGGCCCTTAAGATGAGTTGGCCCAGAGACAGATTGACAGAGATGGAAAGAGTCAATCAAGTTTAAAAATTCATTAACCATGGGTTTGGTTGGGCAACAAATATGAATATTAAAATCACCTAAGATAAGGAGTTTATCAGATTGGGTGGCCAAAACGGATAGTAGATCAGAGAATTCTTGGATAAAGTGGTTGCTAGCTTTGGGAGGTCTGTACACAATAGCGCATAATATAGTGACTGAGACTTTGATTTTTAGCACTTGAACTTCAAAAGAAGAGTAAGCATCAATGGGCACAGATTTACATTTAAAACAATTTTTGAAAATAGTGGCTATACCACCTCCACGGCCCGACGGCCTGGGTGAGTTTAAAAAGCTGTAGTGGGAGGGGCAGAGATCTCCAAAAGGAGAAATGTCACCAGCAGTTATCCAAGTCTCGGTTAGGAATAAGAAGTCCAGCATATGTGATGATATAGTGTCATTCAAGATGAAAGTCTTATTTACTATCGACCTGGCATTAAACAGGGCGAATTTGGTATTTACAGAGTCCGAACACCGGATAGGTTCCGACGGTGATGTGTTGCAGAACATCAAGGTGCGCAGGTTCTTAGTGTCGGCTCTGGCATAGGATGCTCTGCTTACAGGGGGGCGTGGCAGCCAGTGAACAGGGATAGCCAGGTAGCTCGACGGTAGTGACAGAGAGGGTAAGATTGTGGGAAAGCACCAGTTGGCAGCAGTTTTCAGATCAGCATTCTGATGAACCGGAAGATAAGGGGAGAGAGGGGGTGCTTCCCGAGCGGGGGTCTGTAGTCAGTTCTCCGTGATACGAAGAGCGTGCACAGTGTGCTGGATGTTAGCTGCTAAAGTACGTGAGCCTAAGGCACTTGGGTGGAGGCCGTCGTGGGTGTAAAAAGCAGCACTGTTCCAGAACAAGTTAAAATTGTCAATGAAGTGAAAAGCATTCGATCTACACATCTTTTGAAGCCACGTGTGAAGGCTGAGAATTCTGCTGAAACGACAGTGCGTCGGAGTTGGCCCAGAAATCGTCTTGCCACATTTCCCAAGAAAAGAGCGGAGATATCGCCCTTAGTGAGTTCAGACTGATGCAGACACACCAACAATGAGTGTTGTTGGGGGAAACAGAGGGGGGATGACTGGTCGAATGCCATCCGCATCTATGGAGCGTGGAGGCCTAACCGGATTCTTAGAACATCATTGTATGCCACTTGTAGTTTCTGCATGGTGGACTTTTTGTAAAAGGACCACAGGTGTGCAGTGTAAAGTGGTGTGCAGTATGCCTTGAACAGAGCTACTTTGACTTGTGTGGAGCAAAATGTAAATTTACGGGCTATGGTGTTTTAGCCTGACATAGCCCGACCATAATACTGCTGTTCATCCGTATTCATGGTCTGGAGGTTGTTTAACCTGACGCGATTATACTGCAGGGGGGAGGGCATTCACTTCTGGTTTGAAACGATTGGACAGCTCGTCTAATCAGCTTCGCTTATTGGCCGGTAGACTCCTTACCGATGTAAACACGCCCCAGAGGACCGTGCCCAGACCATGATACATATGAACACTCGTATTATGGGCGGGCTATGTCAGGCTAATGGTGTTTGCCTGCGCATATAGTTTACAACACTGTCTGTAAATGTCATCATCATCACTCATATCATCTCTAATATAATGACCAAGATATTTTATCTTTTTGCAGACATCAAGATGATTATTAGACAGTTTGAACACAGGAAATTTGGTGTTTTTATCCTGTTTACTTCTACATATTAAAATAGCACTTTTTTAGCTAGAATTATACTTTATGTCAAACTGTACACCATAGTCAGAGCAAACATCAAGAAGCTGTTGCAGCCCTGCACTACTTGGACTAAAGGTCACAAGGTCATCTGCATACATAAGATGATTGACTAGTACCTGATAGTAAGCACAATAGAAGTATTGCATGTAATTAACATATTTAACATTAACATTCAGATGTTTTGGTCTGTGTTCTTTACCCAGAGAGGATTCAAGCGGAGCGAGAGGTGTCAACGCTTGTTCAGTTCCTGGTTCTATTTTTGCAAGGGGGAGGGGGAAAAATCCCCTTTTATGCAGACTTAAAGAATGTTTTCTTATTGTGATGTAATGATTTATGCAGACTTAAAGAATCTTTCTTATTGTGATGTAATGCATTTATGCAGACAGGAAGTATTCCAGTTTGCTCCCATTGAAATGTATTATGATGCCTTATCTTGCTCAGTATTCCATGATCTTTGCTTTACCTGTCCGGCAAAGTTTGGATGTTGGTTTGCTTTGACGGTCATTTGGCAATATGGTGGATATTTGGACAGTATATTCAATTCCATGTTGTAATTCTGAGGTAGAAAAGTCCAGTTTATCTGTTAGATTGCTCCTCACTAGATCCTCCTTCTGGAAAAGCTGAAGCAGGTAAGAGACTTTAAGTGCACTCTCAAGTCCATCTGGTTTGGCCCAGGTGACAGAGACAGATGTTGGGCCTGGTGTTACAGTAACATTCTTCGGAACTGGAACCTCTAGAAGATAAGAAGACATTAAATAGTTTGAGCTACATGCAAGAATTGCATTGCAATGAACCATAATGATTTTGATGTACCATTTTAGACTGAGACACTAGCTTCACCGACAACAATGGTGCAGGCTACAAAATCACTAAAGGCAGCCGCACACCAGCTCTGATGGCATTGCAGAGCTCTTTCGAATTTGAGTGTTCTCATTCACCGCCATACATCAGCAACGGCGGCAGAGTTCAGCACTGGTGGATCTGTGGATTCTCCAATCACACAACTAGAAGCATTCCCGACATGTATGATGTATATAAAACCTAAAAATCAAATCCTTTCACATTACTAGCTGCTTCAAAACAGAGGGTTACACACCCAAGTACAAACCGAATTCCAAAATAGTTGGGACATTTTACAAATTGTGAATAAAAATGTAATCCAATAGTTTACAAATCTTATAAACCTATATTTTATTCACATTAGAATATCGATAACATGGCAAATGTTGAAAGTGAGACATTTTGAAATATTATGCCAAATGTTGGCTCATTTTGAATTTCATGAGAGCAACACATTCCAAAATAGTAGGGACAGGTAGCAATAAGAGTCCAGAAAAGTAAAATGTACATATAAGGGATAGCTGGAGGACCTATTTGCAATTTATTTGGTCAGTTGGCAACATGATTGTGTATGAAAAGAGCCTACCAGAGTGGCAGTGACTCTCAGAAGTCAAGATAGGCAGAAGATCACCAGTTTCCCAAATACTGTGGCAGAAAGTAGTGGTGCAAGATCAGAAAGGAGTTTCTCAGACAAAAATTGCGAAGAGTTTGAAGGAATGTAGAACCTGATAATGTAATAATTTCCAATAATGTAATAACTCCCAATAATGTAATAAAAAAATTCCCTCATAAGTCCCTAAAACATGTAATAAAACCTGATAATGTAATAAAATCTCAATAATGTAATACGGTGCATTTCCCAATAATGTAAAAATCGGAATACTGGAAATGTACAGTAATTTCCTGCATATAAGCCGCATTGTGTATAAGCCGCAGGACAGTGTTTTATGCAAGTTAAAACAAAACAAAACCATATTAACACCATATTAACTGGTTAATATTTAACCTCATAGCAGAATAAATTTTGCAAAATCAATGTATAAACCGCGGCTTATAGTCGGGAAATTACGGTAATAAAATGTTACATAATGAGGAAGTTATTGCATTATCAGGTTAGCCTCAATTTTGCAGAACCCGATAATGTAATAATTCGCTGATAATGTAATAATTCCTGATAATGTAATAAAAATCTCCCCTTATAAGTCCATAAAACATGTAATAAAACCTGATAATGTAATGAAATCCTAATAATGTAATACAGTGCAATCCTCAACAATGTTAAAATTGGAATACTGATAATGTACTTAAAGGTACAATGTGTAACTACTGTTCCATATCAAAATATGCTTTACCTGTTCGCAAGCCTGTCCTTTCTCATAAATATTAACCACCACTATTAATTCCGTATGTCCATACTGGCTTGAAATTTCGCATTTCCACGCACATTAACTAGGGTAGACTCTCCATGTATTGCAGCCATCTTGGAATACGGAAGCTGAAAACGGTCATATCTTCTTTTGCATTTTTGCTATCAACTGACAATAGAGCAACATCCGCGTGCAGGCTTCCGTAGCTGTAATACGTGATTTGCGTTGCGTTATGCTTAATTTCTCTCGAAGGCTACACATTGGGGCTTTAAATGTTACATTAATGGGATGTTATTACATTACATTTTGCAAAACCTGGCAATGTAATAATATGCCATTATAGTGATAACTTTGGTCATTGCTGGACATGAAATGTATAGTCTGGCCAGTGGCAATGATGAATCCTGGAATCTTTCGAACTGCCTCCGCATTCAATTGGATAGCGTATGACCAGAGGCATAGAAAGCCCTTTGTATGGCTCTGGCTACGACCAATCTGAGCAACGAACAAGCCGATTCAAACAAGCTTTGGCATCAATTCCCTGTCCACATAAGAGTGCTGTGACTGAATACAGCGACTCCCTAGGCTGATGGCTAGACGTACCCGCTGAGCAAATTAATATGCTACAGTTAGGGTACATCTAGAGTTTGAGGCTAGCCCCTAAACGGAAAAGTGTTGGACATAAGTAATGGAAAATGGTAAATGGAAAGGACGTGGAAATGTAATAGTAACAGTTTAAGATGTCTTTTGCCACCTTACTGTATGTTAGCCATAGTTTGGCCTAAGCCAAAGAGCAAGCCAACAGAGGACTCAAACTGCCTTCATCAAAGTTGAAAGAAAGTAGAGGAAATGCATTGAACCTACTTTAGCCTGATGTACTCTACTGTAGTGTAATTTTGAAGGGACACCGGTGCACAAATCAACACACAGTTCAACTGACTGTCCTCAATGACTGTTTTTTGAAATTTGATGAGGTTTAAAAGCTAAATTTTCTATGTTGCCTGTCCAATGTATCAAAATGTTCTAATTTTTTCCCCTATTGGTTAATTATGACTAAGTATGCCATTGCATGGTAGAAATTGTGCATTCACATTACAAAATATACATAATATCTGCCAATACAGGGGCAGCGGGTGTCTGATCAGTTTCACCCTTGTGACCCCAGAAATTGGTGGCCTGATGGCTGACCAAAACTATTACATTATCAGTAAATTATTACATTATCAGGTTCTGCAAAATTGAGGCTAACCTGATAATGTTATAACTTCAATGTAACATTTTATTACATGATCAGTATGCCGATGCCGGGAAATGCACCGTATTACATTACCAGGATTTATTACATTATCAGGTTTTATTACATGTTTTAGGGACATATGAGGGAATTTTTATTACATTATTGGGAGTTATTACATTATCGGGAAATTATTACATTATCAGGTTCTACAAAGCATCATCATCTACAGTGCATATCATCATCCATCTGGAACAATCTGTGCATAAGGGTCAAGGCCGGAAAACCATACTGGATGCCTGTGATCACCGGGCCCTTAGACGGCTCTGCATCACATGCAGGAATGCTAATGTAATGGGCATCACAAATTGGGTTCAGGAATACTTCCAGAAAACACTGTCGGTGAACACAATCCATCGTGCCATTCACTGTAGCTAGCTAAAACTATGGGTGAAAAAAGAAGCCGATCCTAAATATGATCCGGAAGCGCAGGCGTTTTCTCTGGGCCAAGGCTCATTTAAAATGGACTGAGGCAAAGTGGAAAACTGCTCTGTGGTCAGACAAATCAAAAGTCTTCAAGTTCTTTTTGGAAAACTGTGACGCCATGCCATCCCGACAAGGACAACCCAGGCAATAACAAATTGTTATTGCTTATTGTTAGCGCTCAGTTCAGAAGGCTGCAACTCTGATGGTATGGGGTTCCATGAGTGTGTGTGGCTTGGCCAGCTTATGCATCTGGAGAGGTAACATCAAGTCTGCAGTCCAGGTCTTTCACCCATAGAAAGCTTTTGGTGCATCATAATATGTAAGGGATAACGGCCTTCGAGGTGTCCGGAGAAATAATGGACGACGTGTATGGCGAAGAACAGCCCGACGGTGCAGCCGAAGTCCATTATTTCTCTATATCAGGACACCTCGAAGGCCGTTATCCCGCTTATCACCCGGTTGCAACTAAAACGTATAGATGGTAAGCAAGTGTTTAAAACAGAAAAGAAACATGTGGCTCCGTTTAGAACGAAGTTATCCTGTTCAGTTGGGGTACTATTTTCTTCTTAAGAGCATTGATAAAGAATGCTGGTTAAACTTTTTAACCCAACAATGCCTCAAGTGTCCTGTTATCTAGAAATAACGGACACCCTGACAGCCAATCAGAAAACAGTATTCCATTCCACCGGGTGATAAAATAGGAATACATGACAAATAGACCTAAGACGGTTAAGCAACTAGATGCATGCTTGTCATTAGACAAGAATGGGACAACATTCTGTCCACAACTTCTCTCCACAGTCCCCAGACGTTTACAGACTGTTCTAAAAAGAAGAGGGGATGCCACACAGTGGTAAATGTGGGGTCCGTGTACTTTTTCGTTCATTCATTATTCTATTTTGGAATGAAAGATGAAATTGAAAAAAGGGTGCAACATCTTGTCTTGTTTAAAGCCATACACGCAGAAATGGCTGTATTTGGTTTTCTGCATGTGTTGTCTCATGCCATAATAGTATTATAAGAAATTACAACATTTTTGATAGTTTCTCAATGTGTGATATTTGTTTATTCATTTATTGACATTCATTTGATTGACCCTTCCGTTTACCCGGAAGGAAAGTTTGCAGCCTGAGTCGCACCAGAAAAGGTATACCATATGTGGCATACGCAAAGATGCTCTTCAAAGATGGGATGTTTTTTTTTTCGTTCTCCAGACTGCGCAGGAGTTTGGTAAAGGCTTTGCGGACTTTTGAATGTAATGGGAAGCAAGCACTGACCTTACATTGTCAGAAGTTGACAATCTCTCTCTCTCTCTCTCTCTCTCTCTCTCTCTCTCTCTCTCTCTCCCGGACCTCTGACTGAATGTTATGCACAACGGTGAACTAGCACTTATTAATGTCGGTGAATATGCTACTTGCACGAAATCTTCAATAAAGTTTACATCATGCGCAGCATGATCGGAATAGCCTGGTTAAAGCAGTATCTAGGAGAGAGGTTGACCTAGGGAGAGCCGCGCATTATCTTACTCTCTGGAGCTACAGTAGGTCTATGTTTGGCTTCATTGAAGTAGGCTAAAACCGAAACGAGCAAGCGGCCACATTTTCAGTGGCATTGTAACGGAGTGTGTCCGGCGGGTGGTAGACTCAAGGCATGGAAACGGAATAATGCAGACGTCTTTCTTTTATTTTATATTAGGCCACCGGCGGGGTGCATAACATAACAAATTAACAAACAAACTAAACAAACAAAACACTGATCAAACTGAAAATAATCAGGGACAAGGCCCACAAACTACTAGGCAATATAACATACCATCATTAGATCCTCTCGCGTCAGAGGCAAACCCCGACTGTTACGCAAGGTAACTATCGGTCACAACCAAATCATGGTTTACAATCAATTAAGACATTGATTTATGTTTACAACCTATACATTGCAACTGCGCAAGCATACCGTGCCCCTTTATCATCAGAGAACATAATAACAGCATGCCAATAAGGCAATAACACAAAAAGAAAAGATGATCAAAAACACCCCTGTAACAAGCGCTTCCCAGCGGGACGCGCTCCATAACTCCATAAAAAGGTTCCACCTCCCATAGCTCGGTTTGATCCCCGCTTATGATAACTTTATTTGTCAGTAAAATATTATATACTATTGTATTGTCAGAGCCCCCACAGATGTTTGAGTTTGCTGCTTTCATGGGAGCCAGACCTCTCTCTATGGGAGCTCGGCTCCCACTGGCTCCCACCTAATCGAACCCTGCTTGTAGCGCTTGCTTGCTATGGATATACGAACCATCTCACGAGGTTGTGAGCGTCACAAAATATTATTCGCACACTCATCACAGATCAACCACATCTTTTGAAGTGTAGCAACGTTCCGGAATAGTGTTGCAACTTGCAAAGTCTGTATTTGCCTCCAAATAAACCATGTAATAAAAACTCAACCACCTACTTCCAGAATTACTTCCAGGTCATCCAAATTCTGGGTGCTTAACAGACCAAAGACGCAATTCAGATGGAGGTTTTTCTTTATTGCTCTTCTCTTTTTTTCTAGGATTCAGCGTTTCAGTTTCAGTTCCTAAAAGATATTAAAACATGGCGCTTGGTTCCATTTCATAAGTGATATTCAAGCGTAAAACACCATAAACGAGTCCTTATTCATTTCTCGTGCGACTTCCAAAATAGAATAATGAATGAACGAAAAAGTACACGGACCATGTGGCCTTGTCCCAACTATTTTGGAATGTGTTGATGCCATGAAATTGAAAATCAACTTATTTTCCCCTTAAAATTATACATTTCTTCAGTTTCAACATTTGATATGTCATCGATGTTGTATTCTGAATAAAATATTGAAATTTGAAACTTTCACATCACTGCATTATGTTTTTATTCACAATTTGTAAAGTGTCCGAACTATTTTGGAATTTGGTTTCTAGTTATTGTTGAAATGTGTCTGCATATGGAAATAAATTTTGTGACATTTGTCAGTCCTCACCTGTTTGTACAGATCTCTCCACACATGTGCTTTGGTGTCCATCTCCACTAAGTGTGACCACATTAAAGTGGTATTTCTCTCCTGGAAGAAGTCCCCCCACCTCCACCTCAGGCCCAACTACCTCAATGCTGTGCTGCTCTTGTCCTCGTCTCCAGGTAACTCTGTACCTGTAGTCACCTGGAGCGCCCTCTGGTGGTGACCATCTCAAAGTCACAGAGTTTGACTGCACTGAGGGGAACTGGATTGGCCCAGGGGGAGGTACCCCTAGGAATGATGAAGAAAAAAGGAGAAAAACAAAAAGTGTTGTGGTGTTTATATATATATATGGGCAATTTCACGAAAAAGTCAACCTCACCTTAAAAGGATCCACGGCTACTTTGGCATGTTAACGTTATAAGATTAGTAACGACGTCAATTTTAATTTACGTTACCCCAAAACATTAAAAATACGACTGTTTTAAAGAAAATGTTTATTAGAACCTGGAAATCATTTCTTTGGTAAAGTTCTATTACGGTTACGCCTCAATGACTAAGGTAAATCGTGACATCAAATGGTTGTCCAGCAAAATTCTATGGCTTTACAGGACCAGTTTAGGACGTTATTGCAAAGTAAAATACCTCTTCTGTTAAGTTTGCCGTTTAAACCAACGCCACCATGATTTAAGGGAACAACGCGGAAGACAGTACACGGTGTTGGAAGATGATCGGAGAGGTGAGGATACGATAGAGGATCAATATTTACGTTGTCCATGTGTAGCCCCAGCTTGACCGAAAGCAGTGCAACCATTTGTCGTCACGTTTTACCCATAAGTCATTGAGGCGTAACAACAATGGAACTTTACTAGAGAAATGAATTTCAGCTTCTAATAAACATTTTCTTTAAAACCGTCGTATTTTTAATGTTTTTGAATAACGTCAATTAAAGTTGACGCCAATGCTAGTCTTATAACGCTAACATGCCCAACTAGCCGGGGATCCTTTTAAAACTTAAAGTCTCATCTACATGGACATACAAATGCTTTCAGAAAACTCTTAATACAAAAAAGTATTGCCTCGATGTAAATAATCATCTGAGCAAGTTTCGAAAGGATTTCTACACAATGAGCAAGCATGACATGGCCTTACAGCCTTCATAACACAAAATAAAATAAATATTAACTTAATACAGTTTAAATGTGTGCTTTAAAGTAGGCTTAGGCTAGGCTGAGCACATAATTAAGCTCTATACTTTTCTGAGATGCATTTCAGTCATATCGAGCACCTCTTCTATGGAATTCTATCCCTCCCTACATTCGCGAAGCGAACACTCTCAATACCTTTAAGTCTAGACTTAAAACCTTCCTTTTGACATTTCCTATAATTAGGAGTGGGCCATTGCATATCACCACTCCTCTTGGGCTTTCCTGGGAGGGCTACCTCTGCTGTTTTTCCAAGGCAGCCACTGACCACCCCCTTCTGGATTGATGAGATGCCATGTACCATACCTTAGTTACGCTGCGATAGCCTAGTGCTGCCACCTTCTGCACACTTGCCATCCTGTACAACCCTCTTTCTCCTCTCTCTCTCTCCCTCTCCTCACTCTAGCTAGATTATATGACACATTTATATCATGAAGTGATATCCTCCTAGACTGGCCTAATCCTGTTGTTTCTGTTTCTTTGTGTTTCTCTTACCTCCTCTGCCCCGACGCACTGGCTGAGTGATGAACCTCCCGTACCTTCCTGCCACCAACCCTGCCACACTACGGATGCTGACCAACCTCTCCGGAGCCACACACCAGGACCATCCTCCCCTTTTCTCTGAGACCCGTGATGGAACTGGCCTGATGGCCCCCTGATGACCACTACCTAGATGGCGACCAACACCCAATGAACTCTAATACCACTCCAACTACTAACTAATCCCACACTCCAACTACTGACTCCATCCCTTGGCCCTGACTGTCACACAAACTATGTGTATATCATCTCTGACTACAATCAGTACTCATACTGTTTTGTGTTAACCATGGTCAATCTATGCATCAGACTTTACGGATACTTTATTAGGCCCCAGGCAGGTAGGCTGAGTCCATGAGGCGTGGATCTGCCCAAGGTTTCTTCCTACAAAACAAATTATTTACAAAGCGAGGAGTTTTTCCTTGCCCCTGATTCTCATGGATGCTTCCTGTACTGTCTGTAAAGCGCCGCGAGACGATGTACTGTATTTGAGCACTCTACAAATAAAATTGAAAATTGAATTGAATCTGCCCATAACAGCTTATTTTGATTTCTGAAAGTTGGACACCCTAACCAAAAATAGACCTACCAGTAGGCTAAGCTTAGCATACAATATCCTACCACTTGATTAATAATTAAACATTAATTTAACATGGAATGAGTTAATTAATTTTGAATAAAAGGATAAGGTTTTTAGCAAAAGCTACTTATTGTGAGGTAGAAATGGGGCTGGTGTTCCCTTCTCCAGTGGCAGCTTGCACGTTCACTGTTTGCACTGACAACTCTCATCACTTTTAGCTTACATACGGTGAGTTGTTGTTGTTGGTAATGCAAAACCCAGAGCAGATTCCCAGCGGTATGCATTCGCTAATCCATTCGCGACGCAATAGAGACAACTTTGAGAATAGATTAATGGCGTTAATGTATTTATCGCCCGATAACAGTTTGGTTAACGCCGTTAACGTCCCATCACTAAAATTAAGTCTTTTTCTGTGTTCACTGTGGTGACCTGTTTGGTATGAATGGAATAATATTTACGTTTCTCAGGATATTTCACAAACTTCATAGCAAAAACTGGAATCTCCCATAAAAACGTGTCCGTTTTTCGTCACGTCCATAACGCAAATTGAAAGGCTCATATTCTTATGATGTAAATCATGATATCAATGTTTTGTGTTTGCTATGTATTCAGCCATAAAGTTTGAATAAGATTATGAAAATTGCCCATATGCATCATTTCACATCACACAGAAGAAATAAAACAATGTTGTGGACATCAGTTTGAGGCGTGCACCAGAGAGTCTCATGTGTGGTGTCTCATTAATTTATGATTCGGATAAATAGCTTAATTTCCCACATGGCATCAAAAGAGCATGACAGCATATTACACGGTTGTGCAACTTGAAAAAATGGCAAGATAAAAACAGCAACAACATCAATGTAAACCTCACCTGTCTTCAGTTGAATTGAAGCAGGCTTGCTTCTTCCCCCTGCT
>JAODXP020000016.1:2398651-2439224 GCA_027497455.2 Sardinella longiceps | reverse complement strand
CTCCATCCCTTGGCCGCACAAACTATGTGTATATCATCTCTGACTACATTCAGTACTCATACTGTTTTGTGTTAACCATGGTCAATCTATGCATCAGACTTTACGGATACTTTATTAGGCCCCAGGCAGGTAGGCTGAGTCCATGAGGCGTGGATCTGCCCAAGGTTTCTTCCTACATAACAAACTATTTACAAAGCGAGGGAGTTTTTCCCTTGCCCCTGATTCTCATGGATGCTTCCCGTACTGTCTGTAAAGCGCCGCGAGACAATGTACTGTATTTGTGCGCTATACAAATAAAATTGAATTGAATTGAATTGCTTTATCTTGGTCAGTATTCCATGATCTTTGGTTTTAATCCAGAGATTTACAGTAAGAGCCTAAAAGGTAATGAAAATACCCTGAAAATAGCTTTGAGTTGAAAGGGTTACAAGTGATAGCTTTCAATTTACGTGGCTTTTAATAAAATAAAAAAATACATGGCTGTCTGATCTGTTTACATCATCTTTCAGTTTCAAATGACGCCTGGAAGAAACTTTTGTTCCCTATAACCGCAATTTAATACTTTTAATTTAGTCAAATTCTAAACTGTACTTTCAGAGTGATGCCATGAGTTGCCAAAGTCCCAAAATAACACTGCCTGTCACAGTGGCGCATCATATCATATCATGTGATATCATATTATATTAATCAAATGTTTATGATTGAGGCCTTCAGTAACCAAACTTTAATTCTTCACCTCATCATTATTGCATGCTACAAGCCCAGGGGTGGGCAGTTATTTTGGCCCAAGGGCCACATTGGGTTTTCGATTTTGACTAATGGGCCGGGTGTTAACAGTCAGCCAGTTGATACCGGTAAATGGGCAAGACTCAAAGTAATACCCCCACTTTCTTCAGAGGACATGTTCACGTGCAGGTTTAAAAGGGTGGGATTTGTATTTCATGAATACAACAAATTTGAAAAATCAATCCTATTGATCTAAGCTACCTTAGCTAAATGCGTGTGGCCCCCGGGCCTTAGTTTGCCCAGGTATGTACAACCCTTACTAAGAAATACAAAATCTTAATTAGCAGAGCAAAGACAACACATTGTGTGCCTGATTTTAATGAATACAAAAATGATGCACGTCACAATCACGTTTCACAATCACAATCACGTTTTTTCACATAACACACAATATGTGGCATATTATTCATCCTTTAAAATATGTGGCATATTATACATTATTTAAAACAGTTGTTGGAGAGGATTGCCTACAAAGGACATCAGCAACATGAGCTTGGTCTAATGACACAAAAAGTTCTTTTCAGTGTCTGAGACAGGAATACAAAAATATATCAAAGATCCTGGGAAAAAAACTTAATCTGCTTGGTTTTGATTACAAATAAAAATAAAAGACATAATAGTTATAAAACAACATAGTAAAACAGTAAATCAAGACAGAATCTAATATATAAAACAACACAGAGATACATGACGATTGATCAAAAGACAGCTAAAATTGACAGCACACAAAATTATTATTTAAATTAGTGAAATAGTGAAACCCACACAGTAGATACACATTCAGGTAAAGCAAACACTACGTACAACTCGCTCTGATTTTAATTACACTGACATTTAGTGGCAAGACCAGCGTTCATGACACAGCAACATTGTAACTTGTGACCACAATGGTTTTTGACTGTGTTGCACTTCGTTTGGAAGTATCTGAAATGGTGAATTTACAGAGCCCAAGACATGTTAGAATCTTTAGATTTAGCGCTTAACAACGGGAGATTAACAACTGACTTAGCAACTATAGGCCTACATTAGAACTAGTAACGGCAGTTTATCTTGGTAAATTCTGATTGAGACTATGTGTGGCGGAAAGAAGTAGTTCTGCAATTCATCTACAGCCATCAGCTAGCCATATAGCCATCAAATTCATCTACAGCCATCAGCTAGCCATCTAGCCATCAAAACTATACTGCTATACGTGTTGTGGCCTTAGAATTTCGGACATGCATTATTTTTCTATATCTGCATGCCATGTCGTTCATTATCCCTTACTTAGATTTAAAAAGAGATTGCAAAAATATAACATTTATTATATATTGTTATTAATTGCAGCATTTTGTTTCTTACATCTTAAGGGATCCAAACCACCATTGTTGATTATTCACTGGCAAGACCTTTGATAATCATTTAAGGCGCCTACAGACCAAAGATCACGGCTGTGACGTTCTAAAAACCTGCAACATTCTAAAACTGCAATTTGACTTGATTTGCAACAACCTGCGACGATTCATTCACACCGCCACAACTCTGTTCTAAACTGTTTCATCCCGTCGTGAGATCTTCAGTCTGAATTGAGCTTTAGAGGAATGGCTATCTCCTTGACTTCTTCAATTGGATAAGTAAAATTAGTATTTATTGTGACATTGTTGTTATAATCTTCTACCAAAGCCTACTGTTGATTATTCTCATTTGTAACTTTTTTTAGTTCTGATGTTTTATTCATTAATACCAAATGAATATTTCAAGCTTTCCATTGCATGGTGTTGCTTGAGGTTCATCCAGTCCTGTGGAATGTCTATTTCTGTCTCGTAATATCTTGCAAATTCTTCCTTGAATTTCACCAGCACATATTTCCAATAGTCTGTGGCCTCGACTTTGGCATCTCCTGTTATCTTCCAGTCAGGGTGGAATTTTTTGTAATCTCTGGCGTACACCAATTCGTAATTTGTTTTATCACTTCTGAATTTACACTTGCTTAACACAAGACTGGAGCAAATGTCTATCACCAACTTTTTGCTAGTAATCCATCTATAGCGTCCAAGTCCTTTAGGGCGATGCAAACTGGAATAATGTTCAGAATGCCGTTTACCATTTGCTTCACAGGGTGAGCCGCAGAAAGGGCACTTTTGTCCACATCCATGTATTCTTTCAAATATTATGTCCTGAGGCTTTTGGGGCAGAGAGTCAATATTGACTTTGTCATTTTTGATTTCATCATACATTTGAGCGATACAGCGCTTAATTTCTCTGCCAAACTCTCCAAGATTGATTGAAAATTTCTCCACCTTTGTACTCAGACTCAGAAAGCTGCTCAAAGAATCACTGAAGATAAGATGATCATGAAGGTGAATACAGATTTGTTTTATATATGCCTTTGCATCTGTATTATCATAAGTCTGATCATTGGCAAGGGTCACTGCTTCAGTTATTTTCATTACTATATCCGAAAGAAGTTTTTGTAATATGGCTAGTTTGTCATCTTCTGATAGCATCTTAACTGTTTGTGTTCGAATCCACTTAATTCCGAAAGTGTCATATGATTCAATGTAATCTTTATAGTTCTCATATTTTGCTCCAAGGAGCATATCTTTTAAAAGGGCAAATTTGAAATGTGTTGCTGTGGTGTAGGTCTTTCCTACATCACTTTTCATCATTTCATCTGAAATACATGGGCCAAGGTTCTTGGTCATATAGTCCTGAACAGCTGGCTTTAGAAATTGGTCTACAAATTCCTTTGCTTTTTTCTGACACTGATCTCTCTTATAAAACAGGTCTTTGAATTCATCCTTAAAAGTTTTCTTTGACTGTTCAAGCAGTTTGTGAGGACTGTTCATCTCCATGAAACTGTTGTGCATTTCCTGGAACTCTCTGACTGCATAGCTGCAGATATGTAACTTCAAATCGATTTCAACCTTTTCATCTAGACCTATTTCACATTGTTTAATTTTATCATCAATTCGTCTGAGTATGTTTTCGATATATGAACAATGAAAATCTAATTTTCTAATCTCTGACACAAAATCCTTACATTCTCTGATAATATTGTTGCAGATTTCCTGAACGTTTTCTCTGTGTTCCTGTATGTAACGTAGGTTTTCAGGAATAGGACACCATTCAACATCCACAACAAATTCCTCTCTGTAATGGCCCAAGTTGCGTATTTTAACTTTTGAAGGATTCATTTTTGATATTGAACCTGTTTGTAAAAAATGTGAAACTTCTTTGTGAAGATCTCTTGCTTCCAGTCTGTGACTGGTATGCTTAGCCAAGAGACCTTTCCACATGTTTTCAAATTCCTGGTCGAGATCTTCCATAGAAAAGTCAACTTTTTTCTCTTGACAGGTTTTCAATAGGGCCAAAACCTCTCTCTCAATTGTTTCTGTCAGAGTGTTCTTGAGTTTGTTCAAGTTTACCATACCCTCTCTAATATCAAAGGCCCTGTTCAGAGCACTTCTTATAGAAATTTCAGTTTCTTTTCTCAGAGCTTTGACACTGTTTTTGAATTCTTCTTTGTATTTTTGAATCAAATGGTTGTCTCTTTTTGAGAAATACTCTTTTAGGTCTTTGAGAAGCTTGGTTTCTTCCCTGTCCAATATAACTGGTGAGGCATCTAATATCTGGTTAAGTTCAGCTTTTAAATCATTGATGCGTACATTCTTTTCATCGGCAACTCTGAAGTTGGAAATGCATGTTTCTTTTTCAAGAATCCAGGAGTTAACCTCCTTCTGGAATGACCACTCAAGTTTATTGTATTCAGAGCATAATTTGATATATGCTTCAGCCTCTAAGCTGTTCCTGAAATGAAAGATGAAGTCTTCAAATTTGACAGAATCCCACAAGTCCTGAAAACGCTGGAGAAATTTTATTGCATCATGTCTCTTACATGTACTTGAATCATTTTGTAAAGCCTTAATTAAACTCCTCTTGAGTGAGTCCACAGCTTCACTGTAGCCAGTATTAACTGGGGCCATTGGGGGAGTTCCATACCAAAGTCCAGGGATGTAGTAGCTGTCTTTATCAGGGTCATACTCCATCACATCAGTGAACTTTGTGTTGGATTCTCTTCTTTCCATCTTAGCTGCTGCCTGAGTCATTTCATTAAGCTGATCCATCAATGTCTGTCTGTCTGTCATGGTTTTGTCATGAGCAGCCAAATCTGTCGCATTCTGATATGCAAAAACACATCTGGGCTTCTTCCCAACCTCCTTCATCCTGAGAAAAGCGTGAACCACAATCTGGAGAATGTCCTTCATCTCCATGGAGTTCTCCATGGCAATATTGACAATGGTGATATCACTGAGTCCTATGATGAATGTTGCTAACTCATTGTCATGTTCATAGCTTGGGTCTTCTTTCGCCTGCATAGGAGATTTTAAACCAGCTGTGTCAATCACCATTACAAAGTCACACTTGAGTTCAAATCTGAGCTCCTTAGAGACTTTAATAAGCAGCATGAAGGCTCCTCTGGTGCATCTTCCACTGCTGACTGGAAACTGCACTCCAAACATGGTGTTGAGAAGGGTGGACTTGCCAGTACTTTGCACTCCAAGCACAGACAACACCAGGATCTTAGTCTTGGAGTCTACCAGGCCATGTAGGCTAGTCAGAACATCTGATATCCACTTCATTGGGATGTTTGATGCCTCTCCATCAACTAACTCAACTGGAAACCCACCAAGCAGCATTTTAGCTGAAATAATTGGTAGATGCTCAACTGTCAGTCTGTTTTTGTCATTTTCTGGAAAGTAGGACGTACACTCATAAAGCTGCCCCACCTCACGAAAGAAATGCTCAAGACCAAGTGAACTGCTTGAGATTTGTTCATGTAACAGTGTGTTTTCATTCATATTTCCATGTGTGTTTTTGCATTCTTTGTACTGCTCTCTCAGTTTCGACAGGTTTTGTCTATAAAGGTCATCCAGCAGAATCTTCAGCCACTTTAGGAAGTAGAAGCTTTCCATTACTGGTTGTGTGATACCTGCGATGAAGTTATGTACAGAATTTGAAATTTTTTTCTTACCTTGTTTCACTCTCAGTTGATTTCTTTCTTCTCTTAGTGAACTCCTATAGTGCTCAATGTCTATCTCAGCTTTTCTCATTCTGCATATCTTTCTCTCCAACTCACCAATTTCCTTCCACATGTCACCATGTAATGGCAACTCCTCTATCTTGAATTTCTCAATGTCATTAATGGTTTTAATGATTTCAGCAGCATTTTGCCTTCCAATCGTACATGACATGCTTTCCTCATCAATGAGAATTCCAGCACTACTTGCAGTAGTAGCCATGTCTTCCACCTTCACTTTTGATGGTGTGTTTTCAATTGCTTTAATCAAATGGGACAATAAAGTTTCCATGAATACTGTCTCGTGTTGCTTTTCCTTGACTATTACAATGCTGTCTCTGAGTGACTCCATGTTTACATTTTGAGAGGTGGTGACCAAATATAACTTCTCTTTGCTCTTAACGTTGGTCAGAATGTTGAGGTCTCCCTCTAGGTCATCGCTGAAGATTAAAACAGCTGCTGATGTCTGACACAGAAAGGACATCTGGGTTTGAAACAGCCTGCCGTCTCCTCTCAGATTGGCCATGGCCACTGGCTCTGTGAACCTGTCAATATTTGGGTTACCACAGGGCAGATACCAACTGATTTCCACCAGACCATCTGTGATTCTCCTTGGCACATCTCCACACTCCATGTCACGGTGGATAAATATGTCATGATGCTGATGAGGATTACTGAGCAATTTGTTCAATATCTTAGATTTGGGCAAACTGCTCTCCCCTAGTCTAACAAAAGACACCATGGGAATGTCCATGTCCACAATCCTGCCCTCTACAAATGCTTTATCTCTTGCTAAAGAGTGAGGTCTGTATATTTTAACTATGTCTCTCATGGCCCACAGCATCAGAGTGCTCTGCTGTGTGTCACAGTTTGGCAGCAGCAAAGGAACTGCAAACTGACACATGGCCATTTTGGAGAAAATCTCCTGCTGGAGGAAAGGATCTGAGCAAAGCAAAACTGCTGTGATGAGATCAAGAGGATGTATAGTATCTGATTCATTGGCATCATTCAGCTTACTTAAATCAGTATTTTTGTCTGACTGTTTCTGAGAGCATTTGATATTTCTTGCATTCAAATTGCACATCATGAGTCTCCTTAAGAAAACCAATGGTAGTTTTTTCAGACTATGTTCTTGTCTGGCATGCAACAGGTCACCAGTTATCTCCAGGACAGAGCTGAATGTGAGCTTCTCTTCAATCTTCAGGTTTAGAGCTTGAAGTAGATCAATGAGGCAGAACCCTGATTATATACAGAATAAAATACAATATTAGTTCAGTGTGTTTAGCCCCAACTCTAATAAAACAGGATGTTGGCTGTCAGCATTGTATTAAATAGCAACCATGGAATATCCAAGATAAGAAATGTTTGATTCCATCTGAATTGAACAGAAAGAAATTGAGAGGTTTTGAATATGTCATCCAAATATACATGAGTTTCTGCAACAACTACCTGTTTTGAGCACATGAGAGACAGCCTGGCTCCTTTCTCCCTCTTCTTCAGTGCAAACTGTAACACTGTACTCAGTTCCTGGTTTGAGTCCTGTGATTTCTGCACTGCATGATTCAGTATAGATGAACGCTGGCTCAGTCCCTTCCCTCCAGTAAGACACCAGGAATCTGTGTGGAGTCTGGTCCATCTCAGGAGACACCTGCCAGCTCAGGTGAGCAGATGATGCAGTGATGGAGCTCACAGTCAGATGCTCTGGGACTGGAATCACTGTTTAAAATATATATATATATATATAGGCAATTCCACGAAAAAGTCAACCTCACCATGAAAAAAAAAAGTTGTGCACACATAACCTAAACCTATTTTAAAATGTTCACTGATGTGTATAGGTCATTGTATGATGATTATTTTTTATTTTATTTATTTATTTATTTATTTATTTATTTATTTTGGGGGGGGGGGGGATAACTACATGTCTCATGCCATAGATGAGTGATGCAACACTGCTGGGATATTGTTTTGAAAACATCCATAGGGCACTGCTTTAAGATCAGACTTAGAGCAAAGACACTTGTAACTAAATAGCAACTTTAGACGAGTTCACAAAGGCACGACTGAGGTGTAGATCTAAGGGTTTGCTTCAATTCAATGTTTCCACACATTTAGAGGCCATTTATTTTAAAGTCCGTGCATTCTACGGTAATGTCACAGGCATAACAAAATTGAGGTTAAGTTTACACTACGCCGAAGGTGTTCATGCAAAAATGTTCAAACTTTATAACTACAGCTCGTTTATATCAATGCAACGAATGATGAACAGATTGCATCCATTGATTGTTTTTAATATTTAAATTTTGCGTTATGGTCGTGACATATTTTTTTGTCCTAATGCATCGGCAAAACCTGCCTGCAAAAGAGCCTTATGAGAGACTAATCATCTGTTCCAAGTGTGTCGTGGTTGATTTAAACCACAGAGTCTCCGTGAAACTTTGCCTCTAGGTCACAAATCACGACCTTGCGATATCTGTGGGTTTTAATAGTTCCACCAATCGCCATTTCACATGATGGCAAAACATATTAAGCATTAAAATTATTTCCCAATAGACTGCCTCTCTGAAATGCACGAGGAATTAAATATTTGGCCTAATTGTTGCTCGAACTGCCGATCAAGCTCAAGCTTTCAGTCTTGCAGTGCAAGTTTTTGACAGCTCTTCCTGAAAAAAGGACATCGTCTTACAGCTATACACGCCCACCCCGACGAAAAATGAGTAAAACGGTAAGATTGACTAGTCAAATTATAGCCTAAACACAGGAAAATATGATCCCAGTTGTTAAGTTGCAAGAACACAATGTCTTCTGAAGAAACCTGATGTAGCCTATATTCACGTGTTGTAGCCTATACGGCTAATTACCATGTCTACATAGAAATGCAGATGTTGTAGGCAAGTACGTAAAGTCACAAGCGGGGGTGAGGGAGGAGCATGTGTGTGTGTGTGTGTGTGTCACAGAAAGTGTAATGCTTACCCTCTCACTTTAAGCTAAAAAAAAAAAAGAATTAGGGCATGGCCTATTAATGAATTGCTATAAATTCTTAGAGCCTATGTGATTTGCTGACCTCTAATGCATAAAAATTGACCATAGACAAATGTTTCATTTACAGAAAAAAAAATCGAATGTCCAATGCAGAACATCAAAAAGCCTTCAGACAGAGGCGCAAAAATGATGAAAACTACTAAGAAAAGGAACTGAAAAGGAAAGGGAGCAAAGGGCCAGAGATAAATGCCAGCAAACTAAGAGAGAGAGAGAGAGGGTGAAGAGTTTGGCATGGGACAGGCAGAAGAAAAGGAGAGACATTCTTAAAGATAAAAATGTAGCTGAAATGGATTTGACGGTTGCATAAGAGTAAGCAATCACTTGGAAAAGCAGTCAAACGTGTCCTTCGTGCTTTTCCTCATAGTCCAACAAGGAAGTTTGCAGTGCTGGAAAACATATGTGCTTCAGTGGGACTCACTGTTGGACTCAGTGAAATAAAAAAGAAACCAGATGAAGTAAGAGAAATGGTGAGACAGTTTTACCTACGAGATGACATCTCATAACAAGCACCCGGGAAAAAGGACACAGTTATCATCAATGAAGATGGACAAAAGAAAAAATACCAAATAAGAAACTTGACCATGTCTGTTTTATAGGCTTTCAGGGTCTTTAGGGAGGAGAACCCTCACATCACATTGGGGAAATCAAAATTTGAAGCACTGCGACCAGGGGAGGTCTAGACAAAAAGTGAAACTCCACATAATGTGTGTCTCTGTAAATACCATGAAAACATACAAATGTTGCTCGACAGCGTCTACAAACATATTCCACGAGAAGCTTTCCAAACCATTTCAGCATTTACCAAAGCCCTGGTCTGCAGTACTGATTCTCAAAACTGTATGCTGAACCTGTGTGAAACATGCTGTGATGCCATCTTGGTTCAAAACATTGTTAGTAATATGCCAGAGGAAGACAAGAATATCCAGACAACATGGTATACATGGGATACTGAAGGGAGATTTATGGTCAAAGCCATGGAAACCGGATGTGTTGGGGATGTGTTGGCTTTGCTCTCTTTGCACTCTTTCATCAAGAAAAATCAAAGTGGCTCCTTCCACCAAATAAAGACAGACATACAAGACAAAGACAAAACTATACAATAATAAATCAAGATGAAATTCAGACTGTGCATTGGAATAGCAGACAAGTCACCATTTTCAGTGCAGTTGGTTGGACAAAAGAAAAGGTGCACGCGTATGCCATTATGAGTGACTCAATGGCACATGAGAAGAAGGCAGTGGCCACATTCATCACAAAAGTGGTGGAGGACCTGAAAAAGAAATGCCTGCACATGAAATGCCTGCAAATATTTAGTGATTGTCACGGCCACACCAG
This sequence comes from Sardinella longiceps, assembly GCA_027497455.2. Taxonomy (NCBI): domain Eukaryota; kingdom Metazoa; phylum Chordata; class Actinopteri; order Clupeiformes; family Clupeidae; genus Sardinella; species Sardinella longiceps. The sequence goes on along the minus strand of JAODXP020000016.1, from coordinate 2,429,002 downwards.
GCTTTCAGCCAGCCACACCCTCCCCCGACTTTCCTGAAGTCCCCGCCTCCCAGAGTACTGATCACCTGCACTTGCATCCCATTAGTAGACTGCCTACTTAAACCCACACCTCCCAAACCTCTTTGTCTGGCCTCGTCGTTGCCAGCCGTGCCAAACGCTCCTGTGACTCTGAACCTTGGAAGTACGCTTGGAATTAAGTTTGAAGTTTCTCTCTCCTGTGTTCTCCTTTGTGTTCACGTGTCAGTTTAAAGGACTCCTGTTTGTTCTGAACTGCTACATTTCTCAGTTATCCTTGAGTATCTCCTGTGTGTTCGACTACGTTATTCAGCCTGCTTGTGTTCTTGTTGTGAAGCTCCAGTGTCATCCGTGTGCTCCTGTACCTGTCTGAGTAATAAATCCTACTGTGAAACTTATATTTTGTGTCTGAGCCTGAAAACGTGACAGTGATCAGGGGCGCCACTAGGGGGGGAAAGGTTAGGACGATTCTAAGGGCCAAGCACTGACAAGGGGCCCTTTCAGGGCTGTTAGTATTACTTCAAACAGTATTTGCTTGAGAAGACTTTTGAAATGAAATATTTCATTGTATTTAAGCAAATTAAAATTAAGCAAATTAAACATTGTTGTGATATTCTATAATATTTCCCACAAATTATTTTTTATATAGTCGTTTCACCCCTCTCCCTTTTTACGAAATGGTATGGTCCGAATCGTTCAGCGGTACACCTTCAAATATTTCTGCTCCGACAACGCTGCTTAACTGCAAGGTGTTCAGTCAGTTGCAACTGCTGGTGAGCATTGTTTGCCAAGTGTGGAAAGAAGTTGCCAAATTAGACTTATGGTGTTGATGAACCATTGCCTTGTTACCCCAAACACGAAAGGACAAAAAGCAGAAATTTAAGAGCGAACGGCACACGCATTTTAAAATGAGATGCGATCTCGCGGTGGGTGCGCATTATGTCCAAATTCACCAGTAGCCTACTTCTCGATTTAATAACTCTGAGAGTTATTTTTCTCTCTCAAATGCTGTTCAGATATCATTTTAAAGTATTTTGCAAGGGCTATCTAACTGTGGTGGTTACAAATTAATTAATTGTGAAGCCCGTTGTATTGTGGAAACAGTTCTACATTGTGATCATGTCAAATACCAACATTTCTAAAACTGTCGAAGCCATAGGTATATCTATTCATCCGTAAGCCTATATAGTGAGGGGGGTTTTGCAACTAATAACACCATTGCACCAGTCACAGCTGTTTTTGTAGTCAAGCTGATGTAACTTGTTGGTCAGAGAATTCCCTGTGCTATTTAGGCTACTCCTGCAGATTATGAATTACAAGTTTGTCTATAGGCTACGTCTTCCAATGATTAAGACATAGGCAACTTTCCACAAAACAATTTACATGAAAACTGAAATTGAAAAAAACCTTTTACAGAGGTGTGCAGTGAAACAAGTCTCAAATTTTAAAATTGACTGCACATTGGGTTCAATTGTAAAAAAAAAAAAAAAAAGATTCCAATGTCTGACTGACAACTAACCAACTTGGACAAAAACATCTGCTAAATGCATAAATATTAATGAAAATGTGAACTACAACAGTTGGTCAGGGTCATTGCAAGTATAATTGTCAGTATTAGCCTACCTCATGGAGCACTGTAATGACATGCAATGGAATTAGCTAAGCCATTGAATTAATTGCTATAGGCTATGTGATCTTACAAAATATTAAAGGAATAGTTCAACTCTTCATGAAAATTTGTAATTCACTCTTTTACCTGGAGTTACACATGTGAATAGAGCATTTTGGTCTCAGTGCATGCGTTGTCCTAGTCAGGCAACCCCAATTTTACCTTTAAGAGCTGGAAAGTAGGCTAAAGTTGCCAAAGAGTTGCTATCTGGCAACATTACATTCCATCACCTATGCAAAGATAAAGCTAAAAAAAATGGGGAAGATTGGGGATGCCATACACAAGCACTGAGACCAAAATGCGTTTACCCAAATATGTTACTCCATGTAAGGGGGTGAATAACCAGTTTTCATAAAGAGGTGAACTATTCCTTTAAAATGCACCAGAATGTAGGGAACAGCTATGAGTTCTTAAAATATTTCCTGGGGGATACCCCCAGACCCCCCCCTGCTATGTAACAGTTGCTCATTAAAGGAAGGAAACCTTGGATTATTCTTTATTAGCCTATAATTTTCACAGTTGTTGTTTCACAGTTGTTTAAATGTTAACTCATTGACTGCCAGCCGTTTTCAGAATAGAGAGCTCCATACTGCCAGAGGTTTTGGAGAATTTTGACTGTTTTTTAAAGAGCCACCGAATATTTTGTTTTATGACTACATAAACAATGAAGTTTAGTTTCTACCCCTTTCCATTGCTTAGAAATCAGCAGACGAACATAAGCTACTTTCTCCAAAAACTCCAGTTTTTGACCAAAGAAGGGAGAAAAGTAATGTTTTGTTTGATGTAGTGGATGCGCGCATTTTTCGGTCTATTAGCACGTCAAACATCGGGAAAATGTCTTCCTTTGATAAGACCACCAAAACAACAGTAACAGGGGGCTTTTGGTAATAAAATAGACAGGCTGTGACAGCGAGAACTCAGTAATCAACATCCAGCTGGCAAATTCTTACCTGACCCGGAACTGTGACCCCTTGGTCACACGGGCGATAATATCAGTGGTGTTGGGAGACTAGTTCCCATTCATTTTCAATGACAGTAGGCAACAGCGATTAACGGCGAGCAACTGAGCAACAGATCGCAGGCCTCTCAAGTTTTGAACTCCGCTCGGAGTGAGATTTTTCTTTTTTGGCCTGGCGTAGATCTACAGTACAGTGTACATGTATGTACGTGTATAAGAGACAGTAGTCTATGTAAATGCATGTATTTTAGGTGATTTAGAGACAGACAAGGTACTGTCACCCCGAAATAATGACCTCCAATGAATTCTGTGAAAAGAAATGGACAAATGCACTGGCATCAGGAGGCTGTTTTGCAAGGGCTTAAAGACAGCACTGGAAAATATAAGAATTCTGCATTTCAGAAGTATTGAATCAGGTCCACCCTGTGGTTCTGTTCTATTTTTTTTTAATTAGGCCACTAATGATTAAGTAGTGATGATGCATCATTATTTACTATGTATCAATAAACATTCATATAGCCTAAATATTTCTTTAGACTAGGCTATTTTATGTCTTTATTTAATTAGACCTATTTCAATATGTCACTGTAAAAAAACAGGCCTAGTTGTAGCCTATAATCTTTAAATATTGTTCATTATACCTTTAACTGAAATCTTATCACTGAACCATTTGAAGAAGTACAGTATGTGCCTTTCTTTTATCTTGGCCTAGTGCTTTTACAGTAGGTTACACATTCTGTGCATATGACAAACTTTAAAAGTATTGCTATGTAAGGCAAATGCTTTAATTTGGGGTCTAATAGGCCTATTGTACCAGACCAAATTTAAGACAATGGCGTCACCAGCTGTAGTCAGGGGCGCAACTAATCACTTTTGGGGGGTATGCGATAACATTTTTTGCGCTGAAATAACATAAAATAAAATTCTGAACCATAAGATGACCTTCAAAGTTGGTATATTGTGAACAACACATTTAACACAACAACAATGAAGGCAGCAATTGTCAACTAATGACGAATATGGGATGCATTTGTGTACAGAAGTAGGCAAGAAATTTTTGAAAAATTTGTTTCCATTTTCTGCAATCTGGTGCATTTTAACAAGTTGCTAGATAGCTTCTCATAGCAATTAATTAAATGGTTTATCTAATGCATTGCACATTATTTGAATGCTCCATGAGGTCATATAGCAGCCTGGCTGAGTTGTATTGGGCAGTAGGTTGTATATTTCTTACAATTGAACCAAAATGTATTTAATTTCAGACTTTAATGGCATTTACTGCTGAATTCTCAGTTTGATGTGATGCACGTAGTCTTTTATTCTTTTGGACCCTTTTTGGATAATAATGAGGAACATGCTGGGGACAGTCTGTCTTTGCAATTTGCTAAATTCCCCTATATTCATTCTAAATAGTTTAATTGAAATGTGTCTAAACTCTTGGAGGAAATGGGCTACAGTAGCCTACCTTGTGTTTCTGAATCAGTAGCCTAATTAGCACAGGGTATTTTTTGACCAATATATCAGTCATGGGATGCCTGTCTGAAATGACCATTTCAGCCTAATATTGGAGACTATACAAAAACCACTGGTGTTATTGCTACCTCATTGTAGATCTATACATTGGTATGCCTTTGACTTCCACTGTTTTTGGAATGCATACGGAACTACAGGACTTTGAAATAATTAATTAATTTGAAGGATAATGCATTATCATAGCAACTAGTGACCACTATAGATGGGTTGCACTTGTGGCATTCTTTCAAATGATATATGTATGGCATTTGGGAGAGAAAAAATCTCCGAGTTATGAAATAGAAAAAAAATTATAGATTTTGAACTCATAAGTGCACGCGACCGCATCGCAATATTAAATGCGTTAGCTATTTTTATATCGCGAAGGGTCGGGTGGTGGGTAGTGGTAAGGGCAATTTTAAGGTTACCTGCTGTCATTCATGCACAATAATCTTTGGCATATGATCTCACGTGCTTTCATCTTTGTCTTTAGCTCTTTCTACCTCGGACAGGTACTTTTTTGCCCTCTCAATCTTGCTCCAAACAGGCTACATGGGCGCACTCCTCAATTTGGGGTGAATTAAAACTGGGCAATAAAGTAGAGGGGAGGGCTGTTTCTTACATTATTTTAAACTGCAAGAAGTTCAACGCGGTTATGATGAGCTTGTGGGTTTGCGCTTTTTTATACATTAATGTCTTGTGCATCTCTCACACGTGTATTGGAGAGGTGACACTATGAAACGTTTGTGTGTGTAACCTACAACATGTGAAAAGGAATTTTTCATAATTGTATAAACGAAGGCATATTTTGGTGTGTCAGCTCGAGGAAACTGTCATTAGCTCGTCTCACTAGCACACACACACACACAAGCCCCCCTGGCCCATGAAACATTTGTATTCATTCTGCTTAAATTTCGGCAACTACTTCTCTTACCAGGCTCAGCTGACAGTAGCTATTCTGACCTCCTCAATCCCCTGGCTCACGTCTCTCTCCTCCACCTTCATATATCTACATGGATTGGTTCTCCTTCTTCTGTATTGGGCCGTATAACATTACATTGTTGAACTGCCACGTTAGATAGAGACTGTGCCTCGGCAGTCTGTGCACTCACTCCGAGGCTGCTTCTGATGTTAACAGACCTGCACCCACTGATATGCAGTCATTGTTGCACATCACAGGAACATAGGCTAACTGCATTATTACTATTCTTGCATATTTTTGCTTCAACTTTTAGACTTTGTTGCCCCCCATTACGTTTCTCTGGCTCTGTCCATTTCGCCAGACAAACTTTCACTTCTCTCCAACTCAGTTCAGCTCAAGTGGCAGAAGAACTAGGCTACTTGGGTCAACGTGAGGGGAGGGGCGGGCCGGGCCGGCGGAGGAGGGCTGAGAGATTTCATTGGATTAGCCCGATGTCCTTCAGGAATTTCTACCAATGGCCGCATTTTGTGATTGAAATACCGTCGCAGCCGAAAAAATATTAAAAATACGCAGACGGGCGTGTGAAAACGCATGTGTGGCGTGTGAGAGTGTGAAAACACTCTGAAGAGTGTGTCACACGCTCAATGCGTGAGACTTGAGAGCCCTGAGATCGCCTGGTGGGCGGGGAAAAAATAGAAATGCAATCAGAGTGAAGCCATGCGTGACGGCATACTTTCAAAAAGAATTTTGATCTGACACCTGTCATGGCGGACCTAACTCAAAAATCGCATTTATCTGTTGACAACCTAAGAAGTTAAGGACTTATGACTTGATATTTTGTAAAACGAGGCGGCAAATGAGGTAAGATAAAACTGAAAACATGGGTTTTGTAACACAAAAATACATCTGTGGCGATATACGTTGTCGCTACCAGACGCATATTTTAGCAACGAACGGTAGCAACTAACTTCATACGAGTCACGCCTCCTTGGCAACCGAGTTGCTTGTTCAAATTGCCCAGTTGCCTTCCCGTGTGACCACAGGGTGAGCTACCTGGGCAGTGAAACAAATCACAACTGCTATTTCCGTTTGCCCAAGGTTGATCTCCTCCACCTCCCACGATCGGAACACTACTTGAACTACTATGGCAGTGACACATACCCTGATCGAGTGTGAACTGCCTAAACTTCTCCGATTTACGTCTACACTTTGCTAGCGGCATATTTAGCCATGTCATTAGCTTTCTCTACTTCTCCCTTGGCTATACCTATGAATTTATGCTCATCTCACATCCAAAGTGACACACTGCCACCCTCAGGATGAATTTGGAATAACAATTTTCGACGGAGAATTCTGATATTTACAGACAAGGTTCCCTAGGTCTTTCTGCAGCCTGCCCCATTAAAAAACACAGTTGACGTCATTGGCAGTGAACGGTAGTATTTCAGTTGACGTCTAAAGACGTCATCGGCAGTCAAGTTATGCTACAGGAAAGAAAGTGCCATCAGGGCAATACAAGCGTTGAGTGCCAGCTAGAAATCTTCACTTACGCTTGAAAATTTTACTATTACAAAAATCGCTAGTTAGTTGGTGAGGGGGCCCTAAATTCTAATCTTTCATGGGGCCCACAATTTCTGCCGGCGCTCCTGACAGTGATGGAGCAGTGTCACAATTTAAAAACAAGTTTACATGGTGCTTCATCTGCACCAGATTCAGGGACATCTTGCCTAACTTGAGGGTAGGTTGTTTTTCTTAAAATTTTCTTCTTCATCTTCTTTTCTTATTACTACTACTTACTTTTGAAAACTAAACAGTTGCAAAATGTTTTGTTTATTTATTCTTGATCCTTTTAACTTCTTTAGTTTTCAGGTGGAATGGCACTATTTGGCCACCAGCCATGGGGAGGGAGCTGTAAACAGAGTAGGTGGGGGTGTCAAAAGGTCTGTGAGCTCTGCCATACTGAGCCAAACCGTCATAGTCAAGAATGCTCCCTCATTTGCTGAGGTGGCAGCAGCTTGCTGTCCCAATATCACTGTGATCCCTGTGCTGGAAAGTGACAGGTGATAGAGGAGCAGGAGATGTAGGCAACCCGGGAGGTGATGGGGGCACAAGTTGTGGTGCGGTGTTTTCACCAAGCTGCGCTGCAGTTAGAGGCATGGAGTCTTCATGCTCAGGTCTGGCTGCCAGCATATCCCCTTCCCCATTAGACAACATTGCTGCAGTTGCAGGCACATTTCTCAGACAGCTGACATGCCAGCGAGTGCCATCATGAAGGAGATACGTGGCTGGCCCTAATCGACGGATCACCTGCAGTGGAGCAGACTAAAATGATGCATCTTGTGCCGTCTGTGTGGCCTACGAGCTCTCACCCAGTCTGCCACAGTGATGTCTGGCACCCTGACCCTCTTTTTTTTGTCAAACCATTGCTTCATCCGTGCTTCTGGCGGCAGGAGACTGAGGTTGCAACTGGTGTGGATGGTCTCTGAGCTGGGGTAGGGCGGATCCTGTCCAGTGGTAAGTTGATCTCCCTTCCCAGCATAAGTGAGGCTGGGGAAACACCCGTGGTTGTGTGATGGGTGGCGCGGTAGTGTAGCAGGGTCAGTCGTATGGCTTGTTTGAAGGAGCAGCCCTGGGCCCAGTGAGCTCTGATGCCATTTTTCAGGGTTTGATTGAAGCGCTCAACTCCACCATTTCCCTGAGGATGGTACAGGGCCTTGCGGACATGACGAATCCCCCTGTTCTCCAGGTAACGAGGTAAACTCCACAGACACAAACTGTGGACCATTGTCTGTGGTAATGGTCTGTGGTAGTCCCCAGCGTGAGAAAAGGGACTCCAGAAAATCCACAATGGCCTGGGAAGTGACACAGCCGGTAGCCATCACCTCAGGCCATTTAGAATGTAAGTCGTACGCCACAATCATGAAGCGCTGGTAGTAGGGGGCACTATGTATATCAAATTGTGCCAACACTGGAAGTGCCGTCAGCGAAAGTACAGTACAGCGAAAACACATTTGCTGGCATTGAGTGTGAGGTTGTGCTTAGCTAGGGCTTTGAACACGCTATGTAGGCGACTGTCATGGATTTCGGTAGTGGGACCTGTAGTAGACCGAGGCTCTTATTCTATGAAGTATCATTAATGTTATTGGTTCAGGATGTCACATGATTTTGAGTAGGCCCTAGTGCGTAGATTGAGAGTGAGTTACGTAGTGGAGGTAGCCTACGGTGTGTGCTAATGTACTGTTGCTCTAATCTCCAGTAAACCTGTTCATTCTGCAAAGCACTGTCTATGGACGTATTATTATCATTACCCCAATATATCACATTGGCGACGAGGGTGAACGGACTGCAGTGAGAAGATTTGGTGCAAAGTTTTGTTGCAGAGAAGCCTAAGGATTTTTACCGAGTGAAAAGTGAGGAGATGGCAGCGGCGCTAATAGGACGGGTTGAAGAGTTCCAGGAGTCGCGAGAGGACTTTTCCTCTTACTTGGAGAGATTTGAACTTTGGCTGTTGGCAAACGACATTAAGGAAGAAAAAAAGGTCAGTGTGTTTTTAGCATGCATTGGACCAGAAACTTATGGACTGTTGAAAAATTTGGTAATGCCAAAGAAGCCTGCTGAGCTGACGTATGTCCAGTTGAAAGATGCACTGACGAACCATTATCAGCCGAAACCTTTGGTCATTGCGGAGAGATTTCGCTTCCAAAAACGGGATCAAAAAGATGGAGAGTCTGTGTCTGATTACGTAGTGGCCATAAGAAGATTGTCAAAAGATTGTGAATATGGAACACACTTAGACGAAGCATTGAGGGATCGTTTGGTGAGTGGACTGGCTGTTGAATCAATTCAAAGAAAATTGCTAGCTGAGAAGGAGCTGACGTTTGCGCGCGCTTGTGAGATAGCGCTGGCCATGGAGATGGCGTCGAAAAATTCCAGTGAAATATTGGGTAAAGTACAGAATACAGATGTAAATCAAGTCTCTACATCGTATTTGGGAAACAAAGGGAAACGTCAGCCTGGCCTTGTAAATGAGTGGCAGAAAAGTAATCAGAAAATTGAAAATGAGCGGAGATGCTATCGTTGTGGGGGAGGGGGTCACTCACCCCAAGACTGCCGATTCAAAAATGAAAAATGTCACGCATGCTCCAAAATAGGGCATATATACAGAGCATGTCGCAGTAGGCGACAGACTGCCAGAGCTCAGTATGTGGAATCGACTGATCAAGATGAAAACACTGAAGAGGATCCATTAGGGATCCATACTGTTTACCTGGCATCATGTGGGGATGGAGGAATTAAAGTTGATGTGAAAGTAAGTGATAAAGACATTAGCATGCAGCTCGATACGGGGGCAGCCGTGTCTCTTGCATCTGAGATTTTGTACCACAATAAATTCCCGCATTTGCCCATTGAAAAGTCCAACATCAGATTAAAGGCCTATTCAGGAGAAACAATTCCCCTGCTTGGCTATGTTCGGGCACCAGTGCAATACGGTGACCAGAAAGCAACACTGCCTCTTGTCATAGTAAAGGGCAATAGGCCTGCTCTGTTCGGCCGGAATTGGTTGCAGACGTTAAAGCTGGATTGGAAAAATATCTTCACTGTTGAAAAAGAACTTAAACACAGCGATCCAGAATTACAAGCAGTCCTACAGCGCCACTCAGTGGTGTTTTCAGAGAATGTCAGTGCTATTGAGGAATTCAAGGCAACCATAAGGCTACAGCCAGATGCACATCCAGTCTTTTGCAAGGCCCGCCCTGTGCCGTATTCATTGAAGGAGAAAGTAGAAAAAGAACTGGATAGGTTAGAAAAAGAGGGAATAGTTTCCAAAGTGGATAGAAGCAAATGGGGAGCCCCGATTGTAGTTGTGCCAAAGGCAGATAAGTCCATCCGCATCTGTGGGGATTACAAGGTCACAATTAATAGCCAACTGGAAGCAGAGACTTACCCGCCACCCAACGCTGAAGATTTATTTGCGACCCTAGCTGGAGGAAAATGGTTCTCAAAGTTAGATCTCTCTCATGCTTACCAGCAGTTAAGGTTGGACCAAGATTCTGAGGAGTATCTGACCATTAATACTCACAAAGGACTGTACTGCTACCATCGCCTGAGCTATGGGGTTGCCAGTGCCCCATCCATTTTTCAATCAGTGATGGACCAGATCTTACAGGGGCAAGAAGGGGTGACTTGTTTCCTGGATGACATTTTGATCACAGCCAACACAAAAGCCCTGCACTTAAAACGGCTAGATGCAGTGTTAGGCTGTCTTGCACGTTATGCTTTGAGAGCCAACTTGACCAAGTGCAGATTTTTACAGACAAGTGTAGAGTATTTGGGGCATCGGATAGACCAGGAGGGCCTGCACCCCACTCAGCAAAAAGTGGAGGCGATTGTAAATGCTCCAAAACCCACAAATGTCTCTGAATTGCGGTCGTATTTGGGACTGTTGAACTATTATGGCCGCTTCCTCAAAAACCTGTCTAGTGTGCTACAACCATTGCATGCTCTGCTAAAAAGGGAGGAAAAGTGGAATTGGGCACCTGCATGTGAAGAAGCCTTCAAGAAAGGTAAAGAACTGTTACTTAGCAGCACTGTCCTAGTGCATTATGACACAGAGAAGCAGTTGAGATTGGCCTGTGATGCATCCCCATACGGGTTAGGTGCAGTCATCTCTCATGTAATGGAGAATGGGGAAGAGAGACCAATTGCGTTCGCCTCACGCACTCTAACAGATGCAGAGAGAAAATACGCACAAATAGAAAAAGAGGCACTAGCCATCATTTATGGAGTGAGGAAGTTCCATAAATATCTATATGGACGTAAATTTACTCTCGTTACAGATCATAAGCCTTTGTTGGCTATTCTAGGACCAAATTCAGCGGTGCCTACATTGGCAGCTTTGCGCATGCAGCGCTGGGCATTGATCCTTATGGCTTACAGTTATGAGCTAGAGTACAGGAAGTCCTCCGACCACTACAATGCTGATGCCATGTCCAGACTTCCTGTGACTGAACCAAACAACACCGCACATGAGTCCAGTATCTTCTACTTCTCACATGTGGAAGATTTGCCCGTATCAGCTCAGGACATAAAAGTAGGCACCAGCAGAGATCCGGTGCTGAGTAAGGTTTGGAGCTATACTATGAATGGATGGCCCAATTACATGAATGAGGAAAGCCTGAAACCTTACTTTATCAGAAGTAGGCCATGAGCCCGGACCCAAAAATTGACCTCTCGCAATCGAACGGGTGGGCAATTTCTAATCTGTTTTTTTGACTTCTTGGACATCTCAAGTAAACAGTTTGGCATGATAACCATTGCAAACAGGTAGCTTTTTGGTAGTTATCATGCGTTGAAATGGTGGACCAGTTAAATGGAAATGTGAAAATTCGGTTTTGTGGTTCTTTCTTATTATGCAGTTTGTTGACCACACAGGGTGCTTAAATTACCTCAGGGATGCTTTCCCTTCAACCAAGACCCTACAGGGGTTGTTAGACTACACTAATAGGCCTAATAGAATCACCTCAGCAATATGTGAATGACAAAATGTGAAAAAAATTATAACATATGAAATCCGTTTTTTTTTTTTTTTTTAATTATTCTTTAAACTTTTCCTGCAACATCAAAACAACACCAAAAAACATCATGAACAAATACATAATAACATGTGATAACTATATACATTAACATGGCATGATAACCATTGCAAACAGGTAGTGAAAGTTAGTGAAAGATCATGTGTTGAAATGGTGGACCAGTAAAATGGAAATGTGAAAACTCGGTATTGTGGTTCTTATTATGCAGTTTGTTGACCACACAGTGCTTAAATTAACTCAGGGATGCTTCCCCTTCAATTAAGATCCTACAAGGGTTGTCAGACCACACTAATAGACCTAATAGAATCACCTAAGCAATATGTGATTGACAAAATGTGACATCGTTTTTGTTTTTTGTTTTTTCTGCAACAGCAAGAACAACATGAACAAACACCATGAACAAATAAACATTAACAACATTAAAAGGAACTACAGAGCCAACACCATGAGATAGCATAAGTTCTTCAAATTGTGTCCTTACAGTTGCCATTGGCACTACATCACAGCAAGGGAGAAGTTCTGTCCTGATATACAAAAACATTTTACATTTATATTTATGCATTTAGCAGACGTTTTATCCAAAGCGACTTATGGATAACAATCAAACTGCAACACAATACAAGTAAGTGCCCACTAGGAGTGCCATTTGCTAATAGGAGAGCAAGTGCAAGAGTTTAGAAGTGCTTGGTCAGTGTATTCCAAGTAATTTAAGGAACTAGGACAAGAGATACTCTTGAAAGAGCTGGGTCTTCAAAAGTCTCTTGAAAGTAGAAAGAGTGCCTGTTGTTCTGGTAGTCTTGGGAAGATTATTCTACCAGTTTGGAACGATGCATGAGAAGAGCCTAGACTGACCTGTGCAGGGTGTTGGTTGTTCTAAGCAGCGATCCTTGGTTGAGCGGAGCGATTGGAGATTAGCATATGGTTTGATGATGGCTTTCAGGTAGACTGGAGCAGTTCCATCCAGTACTCTGTAAGCCAAGATTAGTGACTTGAATTTGATGCGAGCAGCCAGGGACAGCCAGTGGAGCTCCCTGAACAGTGGAGAGACATGTGCTCTCTTTGGCTGGTTGAAGACCAGGCGTGCAGCAGCCTTCTGGATCATCAGTAGTGGTTTTACCGCACAGGCTGGTAGACCTGTTAGAAGAGTGTTGCAATAGTCGAGGCGAGAGATAACCAGCGTCTGAACCTGTGTCCTGTGTTGAGTAAGGTACGGCCTGAGCTTCTAATGTTGAATAGAGAGAAACGGCACGACCTAGCAACAGCCGCAACATGATCCGTGAAGGTCAGCTGGTCATCCATTATTACGCCTAGGTTTCTTGCAGCCTTGGTAGAGCAACAGATAGGGAGTCTATCTTAATGCTGATGTGGTGGTGTAGGGTTTGCCTGGCTGGGATGATGAGCAGTTCCGTTTTTGAGAGGTTCAATTGAAGGTGGTTGTCTTTCATCCATGCAGATATGTCAGAGAGACAGTCAGAGATTCGTGTTGTCACTGTAGAATCGCCAGGAGGAAAAGATAGATAAAGTTGGGTGTCATCTGCATAGCAGTGGTAGGAAAAACCATGCGAGTGGATGACTGGACCCAGTGTTGTTGTGTACAAAGCAAAGAGGAGGGGCCCCAGTACTGAGCCTTGGGGTACTCCTGTGGTAAGGTAGTGCTTTGCTGAGGTTTTGCCAAGCCATGACACATTTAATGATCGTCCAGTGAGGTAGGATCCAAACCAGGAGTGTGCTTTGCCGCCAACGCCCATGCTTCTGAGTTTATCCAGAAGAATTCTATGGTTGACTGTATCAAACGCTGCTGACAGGTCAAGTAGAATGAGAACTGATGATTGTCCTGCTGCTTTGGCTTCTTTAAGAGCTTCTGTTACTGAGAGGAGTGCCGTTTCCGTAGAGTGTCCACTTCTGAAGCCAGATTGTTTGCAATCCAGGAGGTTATGCTGAGTCAGAAAATCCATGACTTGTTTGAAGACCGTTCTTTCAATGGTTTTAGATAGGAAAGGAAGAAGAGAGACAGGTCAATAGTGCTCCACTTGCGTGGGAGAGAGAGATGGTTTTTTGAGCAGTGGTCTTACTTGAGCTTGTTTGAAGGTGGTGGAAAATGTCCCTGAAGTTAGAGAAGCGTTGATAACATGAGTGGTTGCCTCGACAATTGTAGGAGTAATGTCCTGTAGAAGAGTAGTTTGACTTGGGTCCAACTGGCAGGATGTCGGACGACTGCCTGTGAGAAGCTTAGTCACATCACTTTCTGATAGAGAAGCAAATGAAGTAAATGAAGCCGGAGGAAGCCTTTGTGTAGTCATCTGTATGGGTGGGTCCGAGAATCTGCTGCTGATTGCTGCTACTTTGTCAGTGAAGAATTCAGCAAAGGTGTCAGCTGTGAGGTTGGTTGCAGGAGGCGGTGGTGGAGGGTTCAGTAGAGATTTGAACGTGGAGAACAGTTTCCTGGTGTCTGTAGCATTGATGATCTTGTCCTGGTAGAATTCCTTTTTTGCAGAAGTGATGATGGATGAGAAGGATGCTAACAATGTTTGGAATTGTGTTAGATCTGAAGGGTCCTTAGTCTTGCGCCATTTCCTCTCTGAGGCTCTGAGGTTAGTGCGCATCGAACGAAGAGAGTCAGTTAGCCATGCGTGAGACTGAGTGGATCGAGCTGGTCTGGTGGTCAGAGGACACAGGCGATCCAAGCAGGAGCTCATAGTAGTGATATATTTTATTCAGTCAGCAACAAAGCACAATTCCCATGGGGCAAAGGTAACTGGGGAACAACAGCGACTGTGTGAATTTCCCAGTGAATTTCCCAACTACAGCGAATTTCCTAAGGGCAAAGCTAGCTGGGCGATTAGATTGATAGGTTAAAAAAAAATCTGTTATCCTTATGGTTTGCTTATTATTATTATTGTTGTGATTTTGTTTATTGCTAGTTTGTTTTCCTCCTGAGTTTGATTTGAATTAATAACAGATAATCCTAATAATTATAAGTAATCAAAAATTCGCTTGGGGCCAAGCTAACTGGGTCACCAGAATGAATAAAAATGATGGGAAATGTATTAGAATTGTTAGTTTTTATAATTTAAGCCAGCAAACAAAGAAAAAATAGCTTGGGATGATGCAAACTGGATGACTACAGCGAATTATCGAACGCCATAGCTAACTGGGCAATCAGATTGAATTTCAGAAGTTATGTCAGTTATCCTCATGTTAATGAGCTATGGCATGGTTCAGTGAAAAACAAATGGAGTGTTATTTTCTTCAAATTTAACAGACAAGCCAGAGTTGTTCTGTGATTAGGTAAATCAAACATACAAAGTCAATATCTGTGGCCTGTATGATTCACAAAAGAGCTGTGGCAATTAATGTTAAATTCGTTTTCCCTCCTTGCTCACTCTGCACCAGTAGTTTGTGTCAATTCCTCTTGGTGCATAACAATTTATATGCAGGGCCTTGTAAAAAACTGTAACAGAGATATTAATCACCAGTAGAAGTACCCTAATTGCTATATGCACAACATCTAAGAATTGCCACTATTTCCGAGTGGAATGAATATGGTTCAAATAAGAAATGCATGATAAATATGATAAAGCTACTGTTCTGCAAAGGTTATCATACCAATTCATAAACTGGACATATATAGCAATAAAAAATACCAACAAGACTTTGCCCACCCTTTCGATTGCGATCGGTGGTATGGCTCATGGACTAAAGGCAAGAACTGTCAGCAGACCAAGGCTGTGTGCTGTGGGGTCTCAGAGTGGTTGTTCCCCAAAGGCACAGACAGCAGATCCTCAAAGACCTACACCATGAACATCCAGGCATCTGCAAGATGAAAGCCCTAGCCCGCAGTTATGTATGGTGGCCAGGTATGGATGGTGAAATTGAGAACTTGGTTCGGAACTGTGCAGTGTGTCAAGCAGTGCAGAAGGCCCCTGCTGTGGCACCGCTCCATCCCTGGCGGTGGCCTGTTAAGAGTCTGGCAGAGAATTCATCTAGACTTTGCAGAGAAGGATAGACAGTACTACTTAGTCATAGTGGATAGCCATTCAAAGTGGCTGGAGGTTTTTCACATGACCTCCACGACATCAAACAGAACCATAGAGGTGCTGCGCACTCTCTTTGCAGCATATGGCCTTCCTGAAGAGGTCGTTTCGGACAATGGACCTCAGTTCATCTCCTCCGAATTCAAGCAATTCCTGTGCAAAAATGGAATAAAGCAAACACTGGTCCCCGTGCGTCATCCGGCCTCAAATGGGGCAGCAGAGAGGTCTGTGCAAATACTGAAGAATGCTCTTGTGAAGCAGGTCCTAGATGCAAAGGACCAGCCTGGCATCTCACTGCAACACAGGCTGTCAAATTTTCTGCTCATGTATCGAGCTACACCGCACTCAGTCACAGGCCGTTCTCCAGCTGAGCTGTTTTTAAAGAGAGAACTTCGCACACGTTTCAGTCTGTTGAGACCAGACTTGTCAAGCACGGTGGAGCACCAGCAAGCAAAACAGAAAATGTATCATGATAAAGGCAGACTGAAATTGAGAGTTTCAAGAGAGTGACCAAGTGCGAGTGAAAAATTTCAGGGGAGGAGAGGAAAAATGGAATGCCGCAACGGTCATAAGGCGCCTAGGCCCGGTGACATACCTGGTCTGGGAAGGAAACAGGCAACGGTCAGTCCATGTCGATCACATGCTGTGGAGAAGAGAGGAACTAAAGGAACTGGAGCCTTACACACTTTTTGAAGACAAGGACTTTGCTCCAGTGGCGCCGCCAGATTCTGACCAAGGATCAACAAGTGGAGAGCAGCTGTCTGACACCTCAGAGATGGGCGTTGGTCTCAGCCCAACGTTGTCCAGCACTGCTACATCTACATCTATGAGCAGTAACAGTACTGCTGCTGTGCCTCCAGGGGTGCAGCAAAGGAGGAATCCAGAGAGAATCAGAAGTGCTCCCAAGAGACTGGATTTGTGAGACTTTTGAAATGAGTTGTGTGAAAAAAAAAAAAAAGAAAAAAAATGTTGTTAATGACTGTTCTTGTGTTCAGATGACCTAGTATGTTAGAGAATTAGTTTTAGTCAAAGATGGGTCTTAAATGTAAAGGGGAGGAGTGTAGTAGACCGAGGCTCTTATTCTATGAAGTATCATTAATGTTATTGGTTCAGGATGTCACATGATTTTGAGTAGGCCCTAGTGCGTAGATTGAGAGTGAGTTACGTAGTGGAGGTAGTGTTGCTTCGTCAACGAAAACTATGACGAAATATCGTCGTCAACGATTGTTTTTGACGTGAGGAAGACGAGACGCATCGAAAACGTTGCTCGGGTGACGATAACGATAACGAAATATGTCATATTATTGACGAATAAAGACGAGACTAAACTATGCTAAAATGTCTCTTCATTTTCGTTGACGAAAACGAGCTTCATTTTCGTTGACGAAAACGAGACGCAAAGAAATGTAACGTCGTTTCGTCTATTTTAAAGCCTGTAGCAAATCATGGTGCAATGGGGACACAGCCACGCATGTCTTAATTTGTAGGCTACCTCCGACCTTGGATTCTAGACTTTTTTGTTGGATCTGGCACCTGTAGGCTATCTTAAAAAATCTAGGCCTATATGTAAAAAAAACACTGTTTGTCTACAGTTAAACGTTATCTGACTTTGAGTTTTGAAATTGACTGCATGCCTCCTCTCGTGGGAATTTTTTTTCAGCCAGTATCCGAGCAGTGCCGGAGAGTATCCAGCGCAGGCACCAAAGTTTTACTAGCAGACAAATTTGGTGCAAAGCATAGGCATACTTCTGAGTTCATAACTTCTGCTGGGCCTATTTAAAAATGCGTAAATAGGCCTAAATATACTCTATGTTCTTGAGCACACGTCAATTTATCGTCACAAAAAGTCTATACCGGGCATCTGGTTCATTATTTCCATTAAATAAACATCTCCATCTCATAGTTTAAACTTTGTAGGTGGTGGACACAGCCATCGTTTCAAATACGCCAACAACGCTCCCTCAGATGGCTCTAATTAAGCTTTGATTAAGCTTGTCAAACTTTCAGGTGTCAACGCTATGTTCAGTAAATAGGATCTCACCCCAACAAGACGGGCGAGCATAGAAATTGCCTATTTTTCCTTCTTCAAGGGGCAAGAGCACTAAAAACAAACCTTTGACCCAATTGTTATTCTGTTGATATTAAACCAAAGATTGTAGGTGTATTACTTCTGTCCATGGCAGGCCCGGCGACAGTAGGGGTGATTCCATTGCGGAGAGGGGGCGGCAAAAAAAAAAAAAAAAAAACTTGCGCAGAGAAGGACACCAAGATAAAACACAACACCGTATGGACTATTTGTAAAAATGTGAGACTGCAGGTGAATGAACGACTTATGTGTCAATTCCTCAAGAAGGCGATTCTGCTCAGGCCGTCTCCTTTCTGATCATGTTGCGCATAACATAACTATGGAGCGTCTGTGTAGGCTAAATAGGTTTTGTGGAGTAGTCTAACCGTATGCTCGCTTCATGTTTTGAACACAGTGAGAAAAATGCACTCACCAAATAATTGGCAAAAAAGAAGGCTCTCTCACCATTCTGGCTGTTCCGAAACTTGCGCACAACGGAATTATTACTAATTTCGGTGGCAAGTAATACTTTCATTTTCCCATTCAATCATCAATATAGATTATATCATGTACATCATATTCAGAAAATCTATTCATAGGTATATCTAATGAGGTTATATATTGAAGATACAGGGATCATATTCCTTTGAAAATGAAAACTAGAAAAAGCCTTTGAAGGGCGCGGTACGGTCCTCCGCTAAAACCACGTACAGCAACAAACAATACCAACGTTTCATCCAAATCAGTGCATATTTCGATAATTAAAAGTCTGCAATTATAGGAATAGACTAATTCACAGCTGCACAGTGAAGCCTAGAAGAAAATATCTTATGTAAACTAATAAACTTTTTTGCCTTATTGATCTAACTGGAGTAGGCCTATTGACCTAAGCGCACGTAAACCCACAAATAACTCTAGGCTTCAGTCGAAGGCAAATGGGAAAGTTAACGCATTACATAAACAAGACATTTTGCTTTGAATCTTTTGCTCAGTAAGTGGCAATTTATGCCTGGCAGTCAGCTTATTAGCCAGGCTAAGTTAACATGCCCCCTATCAGTGAAATGCAGTAAATTGCAAGTCTTTGCACAATCTGCACAATGTTAATAGTTATCCCTTCAACAACCAAGTGGTTATGGATTTGGAAATTTATAGAAATGTCATTTTGGTTTCAGAAAACGGACTAGATTATTATTATTATTATTATTATTATTATTATGAATTAATGTTGGCAATAATTATAACAAAACATAGCTATGCAGTGATAGGACAGGCATGTCGTTCAGGGCAGGCAGCTTTCTAATCTATCTATAAAGCACGTTTTCTTGGAAGAAGTTCTAGTGCTTATTTTACTTTACATGGTCATATATTGCCACCTATTGGTCATAAGAAGTAATGTACAGAATTACTGTTGCATTGCAACATAAGGTGAGTGCTTGGCATTTTACATTAAATTACTATATGAGATGAATGCAGTAAAATATTGTTGACATTTGACTGGAACTTTCAGAAGGGAGGCCCACATTGATGGTGTTTGGGAACCCATGGTGTAGACTAAAATGTCATCTGTTTTCATTCACTAAAAGTAGACTAAAATGTCATCGGTTTTCGTCGACTAAAACTAGACTAAAATAGTCATGGACTAGTCTGACTAAAACTAAGACTAAAATGCTCAGACTTTTAGTCGACTAAAACTAAGACTAGACTAAAAAGAGATAGCATGACTAAAACTAATAAAGACTAAAATTACTTCTTGACACAAAGACTAGACTAAGACTAAAACTAAAATAGGCTGTCAAAAACAACACTAAGTGGAGGTAGCCTACGGTGTGTGCTAATGTACTGTTGCTCTAATCTCCAGTAAACCTGTTCATTCTGCAAAGCACTGTCTATGGACGTATTATTATCATTACCCCAATATATCACAGGACCGTGTAGGTCGTCAAGGTAAATAACCACACCCGGGATGCCTGCCAGCACTGAAGACATGACCTTTTGGAAACAGGAGGGGGCGGAGCTGAGGCGAAAAGGCATTCTAGTGTAGCGAAAAACCCCTAAGTGTGTGATAAAGGCAGTCAGGTTTCTGCTCTCCAAGTGGAGGGGTACTTGGAGGTAGCTCACTCTCAGGTCCAGCTTAGAAAAAACTGAGGAACTGTGAAATTGTGCTGTGAGCTCCTCAGATGTGGGTAACGGGTATTTGTCTGGAATCACTGCTTTGTTGACAGCTCGCGGATCCACACAGATGCGTCAAGCCCCTGATTTCTTCCTCACCACGACCAGATTTGAAATCCACGGGGAGGCATTCACTGGCTCAATAATGCCTGCATCTCAGGCGCTGCAACTCGAATTACACTCCATCTCTCAGGGCCAGTGGCATCCGACGCAGTGGCTGGAGTACTGGAGTCAATTAGAGGTTGGTGGGTGAATACAGAAAGGCAGCCAAGCCCGTCAAAGAGTGATGACCACTTCTGATATGGTCCAGCAGCAACAGTCATAATGGCTGCAACCCGTGTCAATGAGTGAGAATCCCAATGCCGTAAACAGGTCCAGACCCATTAAATTCGCCCCTTGTCGGGCCACATTGAACACAAAAGAGGGTAACACCCTAGTGCCATAACTAATAGTCACTTTAATGGACCACAGCAGGTCAATTCTTGAGTCAGGTGCAGACAGTGGCAGGGAATTGAAGAACTTATGGTAAGTGGTGGCATTCAGCAAGGACACACTAGCACCTGTGTCCAACAGCAGGAGAAGACACACTTTTTGACATTGACTGTGCAGGACTTGAATTTCATTGGGCCTGATGTTACATGGTGGATTATAGTGGAAGATCCCTGGGAAGTGTTATTACCACTATCTGGCCTGTGGGGAGCTGACCGACACATTTTAGCAAAGTGTTTTTTTTTTCGCAGTTATGACATGTTTGGTCATGGGCTGGGCAGTTCTGTGTTTGATCCACAGTTCCCACATGATGACTGTCTCTGTCGTGGCCTCTGTTGTCTTGCTAGAAACATCACAGGGTCTGGGGATGTGTCAGGGGGTCCTCACCCATGCTAGGTGGTTATGGCTCATGTGATTGTGGACTAATGTGTACTGCTTGGCTTAATGTGGATTTTGTTTGTGTTAACTTAGCTGCACATTCAGCTGCACTTTCAATTTCAAACGCAATGCTAACAGCCCTGGCCAGGGTCAAGTCATCATTTTCAAGCAACAGTGTCTCCCTAATTTTGGAATTAGTAGTGTGCTCAATCAACTGGTCACATATCATCTCCTCCGTCAAAGAACCGAATTTGCATAGGCTAGCCAAGCCTTTAAATTTCAAATCGTACTGATGGACAGACTCACCTGGGAGTTGTCGTCGTTGTCGAAAAAGAAATCGTCTCACTAAGGCACTTTGTGGGGCAGCCAAATGGGGGTCAGTTCTATGTTCCCACAGCTCTTTGTTCCCACAGCCCTATGTTCCCACATTTGTTAGGAATTTTTATTTTTGACAGAATTTTTGGAAATTAGGCCCTATGTTCCCACAGCCCTATATTCCCACAACCCTATGTTCCCACATTTGTTAGGAAATTTGGGAAATTGGGCCCTATGTTCCCACAGCCACGCACGCTCTCACATTACAAAGATTTTTTTTTTTTAAATTAGACTCTATTTTCCCACAGCAATATGTTCAGATAAGGGCATGTTTACACCAACACAGGTAATATTTATCCAGTTAGCCCTTCCGTTCACATTAGAATGGAGGATTATGAAACTGATTCCAAAAATGATTGCTGAGGTCAATTTCAAAAATGAGCGCTGAGGTGGATGAATATAAAATCGTTGTGGAATGTTGATGTAAAACTAAACCCCACTACCTGGAAGGCACCATTGAGGGCAAATAATACCAAAGATCGAATCACTTGAACTTACAGAGGGGGTCTACCAGACAGGGGTAAAAATGTGGGACTATAGTACCTGACTTTGAAGAAAGAAAAAAAACTCTTAGAAATGTGAGAATATAGGGCTGTGGGAACATAGGGCTGTGGGAACATAGAGCTGTGGGAGCATAGACACGCTCCCGCAAAATGCTCTTTCATGAGTTTCACTGTCGCGTCATAAGCTGTTGTGGGGTCGGTGCTTAAAGTGTATATGGCAGGTTACATTTTCAGTGAATTTAGACATTATATTGTTCTATAATGTACGTAGAAACCTTTTTGGATCATTTTATATTTTTTATGAACGCGAATGAGGGGGGAAAAAAATGTTTTAATAGCCATTTTTATGCAGTACTCATGAACATTCTAATGGCACTTAGGGGAGTCGTGGCTGCCTCTATTTAATTTTGCATGGTGTATAAGGCATAACTATTTCACCTACAGTTACATCACAGTAATTTTTAAACGTACAAAACATTACCAAAGTATGTCTGCACCGTTTTTGCAACTTAATAATAGGCCAGATTGCTATAACATCACAGACTCGTAGGTCAAATCGGTTCCCATGATAAGAAGATGTAATATCCGTTTGCACAAGTATCCGCTAGGTTACTGGATCAGAAAAGTGTGGTAAGTCATAAATGAATCAATAGAAAATACACTGTGTCTGTATGCAATACTGTATCTATCAAACATGGGCTACTTCATAAACAAACATAGTAGCTTGCAAGTTCGATGCATGCATGAGACGGCTAATCTAATGTGTAAGAACATGAAAACAGCTGAAAGCAATATGGAAAATGTATGCACTTGCTGACAAGTCTTCTCAAAGATCACTGCCATGTGGTATGGGTACGTGACTGTTTGTATTAGTCTGACAATGATCTCAGGTAAAGATCATGGACTAGGCTATAGAAATCATAATTTGCACGACGTAGGCTACAGGTTCAGAAAAGCATGTCAACTAACTCATAAATTAATCGGCAGAAAATACACCACGCTTGTATGTCCATCCATGCCCATCAAACAACTAGCCAGCGAATATCAAAGCCAACTTCCAATTTCATCGCGCCAGCTGCATAACCAGCCCAAACTTTATTGCAAGAAGTTCGAGATATGACGATAAGACAGGAAATGCGAACGGGGACGAAAATGATAACAACTAAAGCGTTATGACAAATCTATACACTTGCTGATGGTCATCAAAGTGACCGTATCTGGTCCCGTCATGCGGTCACGGTGCATGAGTGATTAATAGCCAGTTACAGCCTGTAGGCTAATAGGCCGATGGAGCGGTAGACAGACTAAGTTGACTGTGATAGATTTGGGAAGATTACGTCCCCTACGTCGTAACACAGACATGATTCTGTTAAAAACTTATGGTTATGTTAGCTCAGCGAGCCTATTCACCAAGACTATCCACTGCCCACTTCACTGCTTGAACAATTAATGAATTATTTGCTGATGGAGTTATTTATCCAAATCCTCCTCGGTTAGATGCCAGAAAAGTTCATAATTACAATTCATATGAATGCACATGAGTTTAGGCTATGTTTTTTGCCCAGACCATGTCTCAAAGATGCTAGGCTATTATAATCAATTACTCTCTACCAAAAATTTTCACCATCTCCCCTGTGTGACCTATGATTCTATTTTGGAATGTTCATAAAGTCAGTTAAAAAATGGCTGTTTATGTTATTTAAATTTTTCATTTTAATGAAATTCAGGTCATTGTGAATCTCTTTACACCATATCAAAAGTAGATGTTAACCTGCCATATGCACTTTAAACTGTCCAGAACTCTCTCTCCCTCTACCCCTAAACAGTGCTTCAACAAAGGCGTTTTCCTTAGTGCACTTACATCGGCAAATCCCGCTTCTTGAATGTACATTTCAAAGGACTGATGCCAGCGATTCCACGGTATAGGAGGCTCACCGGGGAGTGCGAGAAAAGAAGGAGGGGGTGGAAGAGAGAAATCGGCCATTCTCGTCGCCAATATGTTGTGTAGGAAATAATACTGGACCACAAAGAAATGCACGTCTTAACTTTACTTCATCAACTTCAAGACTTACAAAACCACAGACTCAAACAACTGTACCCAGAGTGCATCACTATTTCCAAACGAAAACAGATTCAATCGTCCTCAATGGACACAACAATAATATTACTGTGGCATTAGATCCATTTATACTGATAGTGTACCCTTTTTCCTAGGCACTCAGAGTATCCATCATATTGAACCTTCAACTTGGGGTCACATTAAAGCAATATACCGGAGTACAGTAAGTTCAAGCATAGTCCTGCTGCACGAGCCTTCTAACAGCAATGTATTTTGCATGAAATGAAAGATTTTCGAACAGCACAGACCTAACGCAAACGCAAAACACTTTACATTGAGTCAATGTAACCTCAGATCTTACTTTCGGTTTCCAACAGTCAGGTCCCATTGATTCACTGTAAAGTGCCTGCTCGCTTCTGCGTTCGCGTTTGGTCTGTGCTGAACCAAATTATTTTGTTCCACTCACTAACTAGCGCCTTTAGCAAGCTCTTTCAACAGGGCTATGTTTGAATTCACTCCGGTACTCTCCTTTAAAGAGAACCTATGCAGGATCTGGTGGCGTCATCCAGTAAGCTAACAACCAAACAAAGCAGTTATTAAGCGTTTCTGCCAATAATCCTCCATTTAGAATTGCATAGTCAATGGTGATCGCCGCTAACAAAATGTATTGACAGTTGAATGCGCTGAGAAGTCACAAATCGCGTTGTAATTCAAACAGTAAACTCTGGCTAAGTCACGTGACCTAGCTTGCTTGCTAACCGATAGCAATTGCTTATGATAGCCGGGACGCGCTCCCTGATCTTGCATAGGCGGTATCTGCCTCTAGGAGGGTCGGACAATCTCGTGAAGGGGCACGTTTTACTCCGGAACATGTCATTTATCAAGTCTAGTGAGTTCTAGGCAATTTACATAAAGGTGTAATGAATAGGAAACGTCGAAATTTTACCTAAATGTTGCATGTGGTGGCTTTAAGTATCAACACTATACATCCTCAGCAGAGGTGAAAACACACAAATTCATCACAGATACCGGCCCTCCACACACTATCAAGACAGGAGACTTCCTATTTGTCTCCAAGGCAAAAAAGTCTTCAAGGAAGTTTGTAGGCCTGACAACTGACGTAGCTGATGACAAAGTTGAGGTCCAGTCCCTGACAAGGAGTGATGCACATGGATTTGTGTATTGTTTGCCTCCTAAGCGCTGTATATCTTGGGTGGGTTATGATAAAGTGGTCAAGGTTCTCAGTCCTGTTGTGAACAAGAGAGGAAAATACCACTTCGCTGAAGCTGTGCTTGCATTGCATTGAATTAAAGATAGCTATTACAGTATACTATAGTTATAGGCTTCCATGCATGAGTTTTTTACTGTATTACTGAAATACTTGAAATATTATCTTTTATTCTGTTAAGTGCAATATTAAATACTTTGTATTTTAAAACAAAGATTGTGTTTGAGTCTATATGTGAAGGACAAACTAGCAATAACTTGATTTAATTGAAATGCAGTGATTTTCAATGTAGGCTACAGTTCACGCAAGGTAATCCCAAGACTCATACTTGTTTGTACAAAGTATTTCAGAAACCTTGTAATACAAAAAAGTATTGTCTTGATGTAAAAAACACAGCAGGGCAGATTTCAAAAGGATATCTATTTGTTAAATTTTTTACCCTATTCACCCATAATAAGCCAATAAGGGGTTTATAATGGGCATAAAATGGGTGATAACATGTGCCAAGCTGCCAACAATAACATTATTTTCCATTTTAAAATTACTATTTCAGTTCATACAGGTTAAAAGTCACCATTCACACTTGTTTTGTATGGTTATTGAAAACCTGGATCAGATGTGTCACGTCCATAACACAAATATCTCACATCCATAACGCCAGTTTTCCCAAAATAAATCCAATCAAAATCAACTAATTTTACAAACTAAGTCTTTTTTCTGTGTTCCCTCAGGTGTCCTGCTTGACATAAAGCTAATGATTTTTCTCTGTGAACTTCACAGACTTTTTAGGAAAAGTGTTCTCTCCCATAAAAGCTTGTCCATTTTTTGTCACGACCATAACGCAAATTGACTTATGATGTAAATCATGATATGATTTTTTTGTGCTTGCCTGTATTCAGCCATGGAGTTTTTCAGAAGAATATGAGCAAAATTGTGAAATACTGCTAGGCTTGCAGGGGATATGCGGCATTTTGTTCATCAATAATGCATGATGTCACGTCCATAACGTATATACAACTATAGTATACCGTTGTACTGCATGTAACTGTGTAATTAACATAATTAATATTAAAATTCAGATGTTTGTTACCTGTCCTGAAAAGTTTGGATGTTGGTTTGCTCTGACAATTATTTGGCAATGTAGAAAATATTTGGACAGCATATTCAATTCCATGTCGTAACTCTGAGATGGAAAAGTCCAGATCTTCTGTATAAATGGTCCTCACTAGTTCCTCCTTCTTGAAAAGCTGAATCAGGTAAGACACTTTAACTCCACTCTCAAGTCCATCTGGCTTGGCCCAGGTGACAGAGACAGATGTTGAGCCTGGAGTTACAATTAGATTCTTTGGGACTGGAGCCTCTGCAGAACATAAAAAAACATCAATGTGTTTTGAAGGGGTTATAGGGGACAAATTTATTTTACACGTTTTTTATAACATTGTAGAATGCTTCATTCCCTTCAATGGGACTTTCTAACATTCTACAGTCTGACATTTCTTAATAACAGATCATTGCTAGTATAATAGACCACTGTCAAGCAAAAGTGAAACAGAATAGATACAGACGGCAAGTCCGGGCACGCCCATAAAATCAGCTCCTCGTGTCCCCCATGTGGGGGAAAACAAACCCTAAATTAGTGAAGGAGTCAATGGCATGCTAAGCTACCAATTACACTGAGCACCATCTACAAGGAGCCAGACACATTTTTGAGAGCAATGCCTGAAGGTAGTAATGATGGTCAGATGGTCCGATGTGAATTCTGAACTTGACACCCCTCCAAACGCGATACTGATGACAATTTAGATGATGTTTGTTAGCTTCATTAGCTTGCTAACTAGCCAACTTCATTGATCACCACAGTAAATGTAGCTAACTTTAGCTTGCTTAACTGAGCTAATCAGACTTGTGATTGAAAGTTGCTTTACTTTTGACAGGAGCAGAGACGGCTCATGACATTTCTGTTAGTGTAACTGCAATAAAATAATGATGGAAAAATTATTTTAGTCTAAACACAAGTAGGCAAACAGGTCATGATTAGACAAAACATATAATATGGACTTTGTTCAATTTTACTGAGCGATCTTTTATTGTTAAGTAACTTTCTCTACCTTGTCCATTCACCATAATGTTAAATTGGCCTCTGTTATCCCCCACGCTGACTCCACCCTCGCACTTTGGGGGCGTTAACCGTACTTGCAGTCTGTATCTATGTTGCCTCAAACAAAGCTGATCTGTAGGTTAACTGAATACTTCGCAGATGGTATTATCCATAGGCCTAGTTCCCCTTCTTATCACTAAGAAGTTCTTAACCTGTTCCTTAACCTGTCTCTTAAGGTTATGACATGATTCTCAAAACGTTTGTACGCCAAGTGTATCTTCTGGTAGTCACACGTTTGTAAGAGTGGTCTGGACCATTCTTAACCTTTACTTTAACACAGTTTTTGGCTTAAACTCAAGCTTTATAGCTTTAAAAAGTGTTGTGTTGATCTCAATACTTGCAGACTCAAAGGGAATTCCGGTCAAATTTCAACATGAGCTCTATTGCTCAAGCTAGTTGAGCTTAGCCAATACTGAAGTAGGGCTGCAGCTATCGAATATTTTTGGAATCAAGTATTCTGGCAATTATTTCCACAATTAATCAAGTAATCGGATAAAACTTAGTTTTGTGGTTTTAAATAGCAATACTAATAGTATGTCATGAAATATGAAAGCCCTGGTAAAATGACTAAGCCATTGTCTTCTTTCCTGCCCCCAAAAAGGTTTTATCCCGACTAAAATAATAAAAAAAGAAACTTTGGCCAAGGCTATTGGCTTCTAAAGTCAGTGCATGTGTCATCTGGCATTGTAGGCAAATAATTAGGCCTACATTGTCTACAACCATACACATGGCACAATCATTACTGAAGCATAATCTTATTGTGAAACATGTAACATGAATGAAATGGACTTAAAAAAAAAAAAAAAAAATTGCCCTTTGTTTTAAGTTTTCAAGTAGTAAAGAGGATTGTAGACCTAAGTATGACAAATCAATAAGAAATAGCGTAAATGCATACGCAAATATGGAGAGTCAGAGGCAGGGAGCGCGCATGTCTATGTGTGCGCACCATGGAGGGAGGGAGAGAGAGAGAGAGATTTGGCGCATTTTCTCTCCAATTCAAAATATGCCTAGTCAAGTTATTAGCAACAAATAATTGCAAATGCTGTATCTAGCGCTAATGGTTTTTTTTTTTTTTTTTTTTTTGGCAAAGATGGGGAGTCAGAGGCAGGTAGTGTGCATGTCTGTGTGTGCACCATGTCCATGCGCGAATGGGAGGGAAGGACAGAGAGAGCGATCAGGAGTGGATGGTGTTCGTTCCCCAATTCTAAATATGCTTAATCATTAGTTGTGTTATAAGCAACAAATTATTGCAAATACCGTAGCTAGCGCTAATGTTTACTCTGGTTAACGATTGTAAATCAGCTAGTGGATTTATGCGCAACTGAGAGGCTACTTGGAAAACTGGGGTTTTCCGTCATGATCACTGCAGAGAAACGGGCACTGATCATTGCCCACGTCCATAAATGCTGTTCTCTTGGCATAACACTAAATCCAACACGATCTTTGATTAATGTGTCCATGCTGTAGGCCCAGACAGCGCGTTTAAGCCCGCCAAGTTTCGTTTGCTGATATTGAAGCAAGCTTGTAGCCTATCTAGTATGGCTCTGCCAAACTTGTAAAGTCTTGAATGTGCTTCAATAATAACAGTCCGTGTGAAACAACAAGGCCGAAGCTGCGTGGTACCCAAGACGCGAGTGATGATGAAGATGAACTTTATTGATAAGAATTTAACGAAGCATCGAGGCAAAGATTTTGCCTCAAGCAATTTTTTGTCCTCGAGTAATCGTTGCAGCCCTATACTGAAGATGCAAGACATTTTGGTCCATCCCAAAGTTGTTTACTTTTCTGAGTGTGTTCCCGAACTATCTCTTAGAGTCTCCTTTACTACGTTGTTCTTAGCAATCACTTAAGTTGCCAAATCCATGTTTCTGGCATTGATTGTTGTCATTTGCGCTTCTTTTGAGCATGCGTGAAAATGTCTTTTCCGGAATTAAGGTGCTGCAATTAACAATAAATAATGCATAATACAATATAAGTAAAAATATTATGCATCCCAATACGAGTTGTGTATGTGACATGTTTGCATTTTAGAAGGGTTGAAAAGCAAAGCAACTGAGTGAATTTTGGCGATTTTTAATTTATGCGAAATAAAACACAAAATGCAAGGGAACCAATTCAGATGTTCCTTGGCAGTAAGTGCGCAAGTATTGAGATCAATACAACACTTTTTAAGGCTGTAAAGCGCATGTTTCAGCCAAAAACTGTGATCAGAGAAAGCTAAGAATGGTCCAGACCACCCTTACGAAAGTGTGACTTACAGAAGATACACTCAGTGTACAAACAATTCGGGGATCACGTCTTAACGTTAAGAGGGAGGTTAAGGAAGAGGTAAAGAACTACTTAGCGATAAGAATGTTTTGGGGAACTGGGCCCAGGTTTCCTTGAACAGAGAATAAGCCCTGACAGTTAACCCAATGGGGCAGGTTTTCAAAACTGTGTTTACAGCATTTAAACATGCTCCAAATATCACCCCAAAAGTTATGCAACATCATCGGGCAGAGAGACATGCAGACATGCAACATCATTGGACAGAGGCACACAGACATGCCAATCCTCACCTGTTTGTACAGATCTCTCCACACAAGTGCTCCTGTGTCCCTCTTCACCGAGTGTGACCACACTGAAATGGTATTTCTGTCCTGGAAGAAGCCCCACCACCACCTCAAGCCCATTTACATCTATACTGCGTTGTTTTTGTCCTCGTCTCCATGTAACTCTGTACCTGTAGTCACCAGGAGCGCCCTCTGGTGGTGACCATCTCAAAGTCACAGAGTTTGACTGCACTGAGGAGAACTGGATTGGCCCAGGTGGAGGCACACCTAGGAATGAATAATAAACGAAAGGCTAAGTGTCAACTGTAAGCTGACATACTTTTCGTGATTAATGCTGATTAAAAGACCATTTACCTTCTTTTTTGGTGTGTGTCTGGAGAGCACTCTATGGAGACGATTTTATAAGCAATGAAAACATGAAATAAGTTTTTGGTAAAAGAGCTAAATGGACAATTCCACAATTAAAAAAATTCAACCAAGTCATTTTACAATAAATCACACCTGATCATTAGCTGAGTCCCACTCAATGATATCATGCCCGTTATGACTGGTAAGAAAGCAGCGTGAGCAGATTGCTGATTGGTCGGTCCTGCAGTAGAACTCCAGCTCTTTGTTGTGCTGCTCACAGCGGCCCTGATGAGGAAGATCCTGCAGCTGGTGTCTCTCCAGATC
>JAODXP020000016.1:2348199-2398551 GCA_027497455.2 Sardinella longiceps | reverse complement strand
TGCGTATACTTTTATTCTTTGAAGATGTATTCTTTAAATCCAAAATTTTGATTTGAAACATGAAAAGACACTTGTGCGTTTTTATAAAATCACTTGTGTGTCTTTATAACTATTTCTTGGGAATGGCCTCCTTTAGGGTAGTAGACTAAAGGTAAATGACCAATATCAAATCAAATGTCTGTAAATGAATCACTTTGTTTGAAACAAAAAAAAGTTGAATACAGCCCTCAGACAATCTAACTATTCAGCTTAGACAGAATCTACTTCAAGACTCAGAACATTAGAACTACACATCCCTCTTCAGATCTAAAGACTGTATGCTTAGATCAAAGTTTTCTTGAACAACACATTAGGCTCAGAACACTTGTGCAAAAGTGTTCCTTACTAATATAATGGGTGTTTTTGACAAGTTCAAGTGGAGTCAGAGTTAAGGGCATGGTACAAGTCAAGTACACAAGTACAATTGCTGTACTGCCAGTGCCAACCAATTAGCAAACACACCCTGGAGTGGAGGGTGAGTCTCACCATGTGTGTAGAACTACACTTCTCTGTAATGGTGACTCAAAATATCAATTATCCATAACCACCAGTGGCATCAAGGTAACCCTTATTGAGTTGCTTAGAGTGAGACATAGTTTTCAGATATCAACTATGCTAAGTGTTTGAAAAACAGCAATCTCTCTTCTTGTGCAAATGAATCAACAATAAACATGTTGTTGAACATAATCATTTGCCATGTAGAAATCATTATTGATCTGTTACACATCTATGCTTACCAATAAGTGGGAAAATGCAAAATTCATCTGATTTCTGTACATGGCAGATAATGTTGGCCGTTTTCCCCCATTATTTAGATTCAGTGTTTATTCGCAAGTCATGTAATTTCTCACTCTTTCCTTGACATGACACGCTGGCAGTTCTTTAGGATTAGACAATGCACAATAAAATAAATACACATGATGAAAACACTATGCAGAGTGTATGTCATTCAATTTGGTCCATTTTGTGAGTGACTTTTTTGGCACCTATTCTGACTCAAAAAAATTATTTGTCATTGCAATTTGGCCCAAAATACATGAATGTCTTTTTTAAATGTGCGCTTTGTAGCCACACACATGTCAATGGAAGGTGTGCAAAATCATACTTCAATATCTAAGTATTTTCTAAGAAAACTATGCCTTCGAATGCACTCACCCCCTATTCCAAAGCAATATTTGGAAACTTCAAACTATAATACCACCAAAACTGTTTGAGACTCAAGCATGCCTTTGTATGTTTGTCAGGTGCCTCCAACATGGCTTCAATACTGACGTTTTTTTTTTGTTTTTTTTTCCAGCTTTGTCCACATGATGGTGCTGTTTTCAATTTCACGTATTTCTAGAGGGCCTATCGATGTATGTAATTTATGCAGTTAATAAATGCCATTTAATGGTTAATAAAGCAAAATGCCTCCAAGATATTTAGAATACAAATAGATTAGATACATGTCAACATAATAAAAATTGTTTCAAACTTTTTTACCGATGGCGCACAGAGATATGGTCCTCTAATTTCAATGTCAATTTCATATTTGCCAAATGAAACATCCTCTCTATCAGTACTTGAAAATTTTGCAATCTTCAACCAATAATATTTCAAAACAGGACCTCCCAATGTGCTTAGGTTACTTGTTTGCACAAGCAGTGAGAGGCCCCAAAACAAGGTTCCAAAACTGAAAAGTTGGGTTTTCAAAGGCCACCTAATGGCTGTCAGTTGAGCAACTGACCATCATAAAAAAATGTTTCAAAAGTGTTGGACCCATGCTTTGATTTTGCCAATTATCAGAGTACTGTCTTGAAAAAAGCCCACTGAAATATGGACAGGTAAAGTTGTGCATTTTGAAAAGCATCAAATTTCCACCTTTACCATGAGTCATTTCAAAAGTCCCTAGTTTTTTTTAGGAAAGGTCCAAAATATTTAAATTGTTATTTTTAAATATCTATCCCATATATGTATCTATGAGAATTTTTTCATTGAGATCTGAAGAGGGGTTCTATCAGCCCCTATGGAAATCTGCATGAGTCTTACAGAAACTGTTACCTCACTCACGTCAGATGTAGCGCTACGCGCGTTCATCTGATATTCAGCGATAGACGAATTATTTCAGGAGCCAGAAATCCTTGAATCTAACTGGGCAAACGGCTTGTCCATCAATTTAATTGACGTACACTGCAGCCAACCACATCGAAACCAACCGATGATGCTCGTTACGTTTGTTGGATTGGTTGGATTCAAAACAGTTGCTTCTTCGCTACGTCACACCATCTACAGCAGCCAGCGGCCCTGATTGGTCCGGTTAGAGAATAATGGCTTGAAATCTCTCTGATGGGCTTCAACATCAGATCGTTGCGCGGAAGTGCCTTACGAAAGTTACGTAGCGCATGATCTGACGTGAGTGAGGTAACAGAAACTGAGGCCCAATCCCATTTCTATTCCCTAACGCTAGCACTCGTTTTCGAGTTCCCTCCAAGATGAGACACCCCTCGATTGTGTAGTGAGAAGTGCAGATCTTCCCCTAATAAATGGGACAGCACTTCGCATAAAAAACGTCTTCACCTGTTTCATGCGTCTATCATTAAGACTGAACGGATATAAGGCTCTTAACCGGGGTAAACTGTTCAAAAGCCGTCATCGACAATTATCATCACCCACACGAGAGGCTCTGGTAATTGTGGTGAAAGATTTGCGCACTTTGAAAAATGTCGATCTTTCTAATAGTCATGTTTTAACACACCAGTGCGGAATTCAACTGAATTTACGTCAAACTAAGATATCCCAACATTAAAAAATATATATACATGCTTAATTGCAATAGTAGCTATATTTTTGAAGTTCTTATCCAGAGCTGAGAGAACGGGACACAGCTCGGGCAGTCGGACACAGATCGGGTACTCACACACAATTCGCAAAGAATCGTGGATAATTTAATCTTCACTTCAACTTCACTTCGTTCGAAGTCTGCACCCGACCTCCCTCCGTTTGAAGGGGCGATTTGAAGGGCTGAAAGCCACTATCCCTCGGTCCCGAAAGTATTGGGACACCCTACACTTACACATGAACGCGCAAACCGAGTGTTAGGGCCAAAATCGAGGGGAAGTGATAGTAAAGTGATAGAAATGGGACTGGGCCTGTCTCTTAATTTTGGAATGTCATTCATTCACATCACTCTATTATTATAAGAATATAATTGTAATGAATAATATTCCATATTATATCATTAGTTCACGCTATCCACTAGAATTCATAATAAACTAACCTCACATCAGTTTGTTTGTAGTTTCCCTTTCAAGTGAAGGGAGACATAAGTGCACAACTGAAGTGAGCACAGACTGCCCAACTTAGTGTGACACCTGACCATGAGCAGTCAACTTCACAATGAGCTCAAGAGAAAGTGATGATATGATTCCAAATTCACCGTCATATTTTGAGAACATGCTTCTCAATTATCCTTACCATACCCTGAAAATGAACAAATGACTGTATCTGAAGATTGAATTTGGCATACATTTTCAATCTTGCCTAAATTTGAGAAGCCACATTGAACAGACAAAAATATAAATTAATATTTCAAGTTGATATTTATGCTACCCATAATGCTTAGAGGTAACCCAAAACCACTGTCATTGAAAGGTGACTGCATGTGACCGATTAAAAACTACCATTTGAAATTAATTTTATTTACTCTCAGTCTTTGTGGATTGGGAAAACATATTTTGAATAGGTGAATATCACAGTTTTTGGGAACTGATCGTTTTAAAGGTCATCGAGAGAGAAAAAAAAAAACACTTGTCCTAGTTAAGTCAGGCACTCACTCCTTGTTGCTCTCACACACGCACAAAACCAGCAGGGTAACACTTTGCGGTAAGGGTACATGAATTATCAATTATATGCTAATTCTGGGTGAAATCATTAGGAAACATGGCATTGCATTTCACTCATACGCAGATGATACACAGCTTTATCTCTCTATGAAGCCTAGCGACTGCACTCCGACAACCACACTCAATGCCTGTCTTAAAGACATTAAAGTTTGGATGTCAAAAAATTTTTTATGCTTGAACTCAGATAAAAGTTATGATGATTGCCTCTAAACAACTGAAAGACACCTCACTTCACCATCATAGCTCACTTAGCAGTCATACACTCTCATTTAGCTCACAAGTAAAAAATCTGGGGGTAATTATTGATCAAGACCTCTCCCTGAATAGCCATGTAAAGCACATTTCTAAAGTCATTTTTTCACCTTAGAAACATTGCTAAGGTTAGGAAGTTCCTGTCCTTTGAGGATGCTGAAAAACTTATACATGCATTTGTTACCTCCAGACTTGACTACTGCAATGCTCTGTTCTCAGGGTGCAGTAACGCCTGCATTAAAAGTCTACAGTTAATCCAAAATGCAGCAGCTAGAACACTCACTAGAACTAAGAAATATGAACATATTTCTCCCATTCTAGCATCTCTACACTGGCTTCCTGTCAAAAGTCAAATTGACCTCAAAATCCTTCTCATGACGTATAAGGCACTTAATGGCTTAGCTCCTGCATATATTACAGATTTACTTGTTCCATACCATCCAGCAAGACCTCTGAGATCTCAAAATGCTGGTCTCCTTGAAAAAGCGACCATATCTAAAACTACAATTGGGGGAAGAGCTTTTGCCTACCGAGCACCTCTTCTATGGAATTCTATCCCTCCCTACATTCGAGAAGCGGACACTCTCAATACCTTTAAGTCTAGACTTAAAACCTTCCTTTTTGACATTTCCTATAATTAGGAGTGGGCCATGGCATATCACCACTCCTCTTGGGCTTTCCTGGGAGGGCTACCTCTGCTGGTTTTCCAAGGCAGCCACTGACCACCCCCTTCTGGATTGATGAGATGCCATGTACCATACCTTAGTTATGCTGCGATAGCCTAGCGCTGCCACCTTCTGCACACTTGCCATCCTGTACAACCCTCTTTCTCCTCTCTCTCTCTCTCTCTCTCCCTCTCCTCACTCTGGCAAGATTATATGACACATTTATATCATGAAGTGAGATCCTCCTAGACTGGCCTAATCCTGTTGTTTCTCTTTCTTTGTGTTTCTCTTACCTCCTCTGCCCCGACGCACTGGCTGAGTGATGAACCTCCCGTACCTTCCTGCCACCAACCCTACCACACTACGGATGCTGACCAACCTCTCCGGAGCCACACACCAGGACCATCTTCCCCTTTTCTCTGAGGCCCGTGACGGAACTGGCCTGATGGCCCCCTGATGACCACTACTTAGATGGCCACTACTTAGACCAACACCCAATGAACTCTAATTCCACTATAGCTACTGACTAATCCCACACTCAAACTACTGACTCCATCCCTTGGCCCTGGCTATCACACAAACTATATGTATATCATCTCTGACTACATTCAGTACTCATACTGTTTTGTGTTAACCATGGTCAATCTATGCATCAGACTTTACGGATACTTTATTAGGCCCCAGGCAGGTAGGCTGAGTCCATGAGGCGTGGATCTGCCCAAAGTTTCTTCCTACAAAACAAATTATTTACAAAGCGAGGGAGTTTTTCCTTGCCCCTGATTCTCATGGATGCTTCCCGTACTGTCTGTAAAGCGCCGCGAGACGATGTACTGTATTTGAGCGCTCTACAAATAAAATTGAATTGAATTGAAAATCATGAATTCATGCATGATTTAATTCATGATTCATTCGTGATTCATGCATTACTTCATCTCTGAATATCTAATGACTCATCAGGTATTAGCATGAATTCATTGTTTATCATTAATGACCTCCTGCTGAAATAGCAGATGATCTTAAGCATTAATTACTCTGGGTACATCACCATGAGACATGACTAAATACATATGATCATGATGTTTTTTTTTTTCAAAATTATTTGATATAATTTGATATAATAAAAGTACTTATTTAGCCTACTTTGGCCTAGTTCCTCATATCGATCCCATACGTCAACTAAATTTTACCAATTTAACCATGTCAACACTTTAGTTGAGGGGGCACAAACATGATGAATTCATCATGATCATGCTACTTAATCATGACTCATGCTAATTAATCATGACTCATGATGATGTACCCAGAGTAACTAATACTTAAGATCATGTGCTATTTCAGCAGGAGGTCATTAATGACAAACAATGAATTCATGTTAATTCCTGATAACTCATTAGTAGTGCTGTCAAACAATTAAAAAAATTAATCTGATTAATCACAAAATTTTGCAATGATTAATCGTGATTAATCACTTTTAATCACAACTCATTTCCTCCAGTAAGAACTTGGATGCTAGGGTATGTTGGATCCTTATTTTGCCCTGTAAAGGCCCTGATAGTAAATACTTGGCTTTGTTCTTCTTAAATGGGGCAACTCACACCTGTCCCCTACCCACAAGAATTCCCCAAACATGTTGTTGGACAGTCAGGAGCTATGCCATAATCTTTGTATAGTTTGAATTGATTGCCGAGCCCTTTTCTATCTGAAATTGAAAATAATTCATGCCAATAAAGTGGAACCATATCCATCAGGATTAATCTGAGTTAATTTTTTTAATCCGAGTTAAATTTTTTGGATTAATCTCGTGATTAATCAGTTAATTTTGCCAGCACTACTCATTAGACTTTCAGAGATTAAGTAATGCATTAATCATGAATTTATCATGAATGATTTCATGCATGAATTCATGATAATTCATGTACCCTTATCGCAAAGTGTTACCAGACGTTTTAATCTTTATTTTTATCCATTTGAATAGGCCCTATGCAACAAATTCAGAGGTTTTTTTTAGCTGGCTCTGCAGCTGGGTTACATGCCCTAGACCCAGCTGCAAAACCAGCTTCACTTCTTAACACAATGGTGCTGCAACATTCATGCCGCAAGCCGTTTTTGGCTCGCTATAAAGGCTATTTTAGATAGCCTAATTTACGTAATCCCCATGTGTGTGTGCTTTTGCCGTGTGTCGGACTCTTCAGTCAAGTTGACTGCAAACATACAATTGTTGATTGCCACTGTCTTCTCAAGCAGTTACTGTTACATACCAAACTTAAGTACTGTATCTCAATTAAATCAATTAAACGTGACTATATCGCACTGGGCTCCGCACTGTGCCTCTGTGCAAAGAACTTCAGTTCGCGGCACCCCCTCTCCTTCCCTCATCACAAACAGTGTGGGCACAGAGCAGCAACAACCCGCGCCTTGCCCTGTAGCTGCAGTCTGCTTGGAAGCAGCGGGGAACATAGGACCCTTTTTTGAAAAAAAAAAAGAACTTCTAATGACAGTTTCCTCGAGCTACACCACACATACCTTCGTTTATACAATTATGAAAAATTCCCTTTCACATGTTGTAGGTTACACACACAAACGTTTCATAGTGCACCTCTCCAATACACGTGTGAGAGATGCGCAAGACATTAATGTATAAAAAAGTGCAAACCCACAAGCTCATCATAACCGCATTGAACTTCTTGCTTAACGCCTAACATGAAACTTCTTCAGTAACGTTATCAATGGCGCGGTGATACACAGCGAAAGAGTAAACTGAATTTGCATGCTATTATTTACTCATGCAACAAACTGAATTTGCATGCAATTATTTACTCATGCACCCTGAGAAATCCATCACAGTAAACACAGCAAGCTAAGCTATTCTTGCTAAACTACAGCTGGTGACGCCATAGTCTTAAATTTGGTCTGATACAATATGCCTATTAGACCACAAAATAAAGCATTTGCCTTACATAGAATTACTTTTAAAGTTGGTCATATGCACAGAATGTGTAACCTACTGTAAAAGCATTGGGCCAAGATAAAAGAAAGGCACATACTTCTTCAAATGGTTCAGTGATAATATTTCAGTTAAAGCTATAATGAACAACATTTAAAGATTATAGGCTACAACTAGGCCTGTTTTTTACAGTGACATATTGAAATATGTCTAATTAAGTAAAAACATAAAATAGCCTAGTCTAAAGAAATATTTTGGCTATATGAATGTTTATTGATACATAGTAAATAATGATGCATCATCACTACTTAATCATTAGTGGCCTAATTAAAAAAAAATAGAACAGAACCACAGGGTGGACCTGAAGTGATCTTATTTGGGCCTCCTACTTCTGTTTCTGACCTGAGTAATGCTCTTGGTCCCTTATCTTCAAATTTCAGTAGTGTAGTCAAAAACCTTGGAGTCTACTTGGATTCTTCACTCACATTCAGTAATCAAATAAGCAGTGTGGTGAAGGCCAGTTTTTTCCAATTGAGAACTATTGCAAAGTTAAAATCTTTCCTCTCTGCTAAAGACATGGAAACACTAATTCATTCATTCATCACTTCAAGATTAGACTATTGTAATGCACTTTATTTTGGCCTTCCCAACTCTTCTATTGCTAGATTACAAATGGTTCAAAATGCTGCTGCTAGATTGCTTACTGGAACTAAGAAGCGTGATCACATCACTCCTGTGCTCTGTGAACTGCACTGGTTGCCAGTGAAATATAGAATTGAGTTTAAATTGTTACTTTATGTTTTTAAAGCCTTACATCAATTAGCTCCAGAATACATCTGCAATTTACTTAGTCCTTACTGCACTTCTAGGCCACTCAGATCTTCCTCTAAACTTCTTCTTTCTGTTCCCTCCTCTCACCTTAGAACCAGAGGTGACAGAGCCTTCTCTGTTTCTGCTCCCCAGCTCTGGAATAGTCTCCCCTCCCACATTAGGTCCATTCATACCATTGATCTTTTTAAGTCTAAGTTAAAAACACATCTTTTTTCCCTAGCCTTTAATTCTCCCTAAACCCTTTTCCTCTTTTATTTTTGTTATTATTTTTGTTTGTTTGTTTTATTTGGTCATTTGCATATTATTATTATTATTATTATTATTATTATTATTATTATTATTTGTTTATTGTTTATTATTATTGTATTATTATTATTATTATTATTATCATTATTTTTAAAGCACTTTGGATCAACTATGTTGTTTGAAATGTGCTATATAAATAAAAGTGACTTGACTTGACTTGATTCAATACTTCTAAAATGCAGAATTCTTATACTGTATTTTCCAGTGCTGTCTTTAAGCCCTTGATACGCTTCTGCGTATCATGGTGGGCAGTGTTGGGGAAGTTACTTTTAAAAAGTAATTAATTACTTTACTTTAGTTACTGCTTTGAATTGTAATGAGATTACTTTACTCGTTACTAATTTTAAAAAGTAACTTGTTACTTTACTCGTTACTTTACTTTTAGCCCATAACTTGAATGAACTTGCTCTATTTCGCTGGCTATAACGTCATATGTAGCCTATGTCTCCCTCTGACCCTTTTACAGGCAATGGCAGCCTTCTCGCGCTGAAAGTTTTCATCAATCCAGTGAGCAGTCATTCCGAGATAACTTTTGTTGTTAGCACTCCATATATCTGCCGTTGTAGAAACGAATTCTGTGGTCTCAAATGTCTTTTTGAGATCCAAATTCCATTACAGCATAACATTTGCTCAAGTAGCTCGAAAATGTTTTTCAGTCTGATATGGGAGCTCGCGTTCCTGGTATTTTGCTTAATATTCTCCTAAAACGGGGGATTCTATTGTTGATAGCGGAACCATGTCCTCCATAACATAGGCTGCAACTAGATTATTTATTTCTGCCTGCGATGTTACCTGTCGTAATCCTCCCTCTCCTGATGTAAGTTTCGCCTGTTTGGGTGCTGGGGCAGTCTCATCATCACCGGGACGGTGGCTATGGGGATTTTTAACCACCAGCTTTGTACGACTATGCTGTCTGTGTAGAAGTGGAAAGCTGTTTATCACCAGGACATAGCGAGCACTTAACCGACACGTTTTTGCCTTTGCAGGCAACTACCTGAAAATAATGCGAATATTTCCAGTTGGCGAAGATGCCAGTGTTCTCCATGACTTCTCTCTCTTCCATCTCCCTCTCACTGAATCAATCGATTTCCACCACAGCAACCAGTTAGGCACGCATGCGCCACTAATAAAAACAACGCGGTTTTGACATGTTGGCCCACCGGTAGCTCACTGATTTACATGTAAATTTGTTAATCTGAATGTCACTGAACAAAATCGTGGGTAACGCTGTAACGAACGTTACTATAGTCTAGTAACTGTAATGACGTTAGTGAAATTTGAACTGTAATGCGTTACGTTATTAAGTTCCTGACAACAGTAACGAAATTACAGTAACGCAATTACTTTGTAACGCGTTATCCTCAACACTGATGGTGGGCCGCTATTACCAAAAATGCCCGGGCCACTTTTTGGTCCCAGTCCAGCCCTGCATGTAAGTATTTACAGGGAGTGAAGGGCCCCCATGTCCTGTTTGCTTGGGGCCCCCTAAGTACCTTGAAACGGCCCTGAGTACAATAAGCCTACACCCCTTATTGTTAATGTGGTTGTAGACTGATGCATCATTTGTAGGGACATGGTTATCTAAGTCACAAGTGATTGTGAATACTTACTTCACTGAATAGTGAACATCTTTTTATTTATATTAAATCAGATATACCTACTCAGTTTATGTTCTCCACTCAATTTGAAGTAGCCAGGGTACTTATCTGTTGTGTGGGATAGCAGAACCCAGGTAAAGGCTTTTTAGTGATGATGATATCCAGATACAGAACAGAGAACATGAAATTATATGAAGAAAAAATGAAGAAAAAAACAACAAGCAAAAGCATCTGTAATTGTATGGGTGAAGTTTATTGAGCAGAAATATTGTAGATCACACGTACAGGTTTCGAAAATGTAATATCATGTATGCAAAGAATGTATGATTACAATCTGAATGTGTATGAACACTATGATCATAATAATGGGTAGGTACAGAGAAATGACAGAGGAAGAAAGGGACAGAGCAACATATTCCTCAAAATATAAGATCCAATAAGCATACAATATATTGAAGAAATCAACTTAAACTAAAATAATAACTCTGCAATGAAACCTTATTAAAGTACTTAAGTATGTAAAACAGTTTACTGAAAGTATTCAATCATTCGTCCATTTATTATCACTTAAGAGATTAGGGCCATGTCCCTACTTTTTAGAGGTTCATCATTAATGACATCAGCTCATCAAAGGTGCAAATAAAACAGCAGAAATATAAAACATCAAATGAGTGAGTTATTTCATTTCTACTTTTTTTAGTAGGCCAGTGGACACTATTGATGTTTACAGCATGTTTTATGGCCGATTCACACACAAATCTGTGCGTGAGCAGCACGTAAGCGGTGCGGGCATGGTTTTGGTCCGTATTCGTTTAAAATACATGTTAACGGGTTAGGGGCTTTCAGGCTTTCAGACTGCATGCGCTGCTCTGCAAGTCCCGCTTACCGTGCTGAAAACGCTTTCAAAAAAGCAGTGCGGGAGCTGCGCGGTTCACCGCTCAGAAACCGGACAGGAGCCGCACAGCTCCCGCACTGCTTTTTTGAAATAGAAACGAGTTATATTTTTCCAAGCGTTTTCAGCGCGGTAAGCGGGACTTGTGCAGTGTCCATAGATTTTGGATGCAGAGCTCGGGAACCCGGTTCGTTCAGAACACTGCAGGGACAATTTCTGGTGTGAATGCCCAAGCCCACAGGCATCGCTCACGGACCCCTTACGGACTGTGCGACTGCTTTCTTAATTGACATTGCCTGGCTATGCTAGTGTAGGTCTAATTGATTTCTACCCTTTTCACTGATCAAAATAAGTAACTGTTTGATGTAAACATATGTCATCACTTTCCAGCATATATATTAATTACCACAAAATAAAGCCCTAGATTTCATATGATTTTATAATGTGAAAAGGAAAAATAATCACAGGTTGATAGTAGGCGATATACATCTATGACATGGAAACAGTGACTCTAAAGAAATACATAGTATGAGTGCAAGAACAATAATAGCCTTTGGTCTTATACACATTCGATTAAATGTGACATTTGGGTGTCTATTTCTTCATCAGGCTTGCTCTAGAATGAATAAACCTTAACCCCTTGCAAATAAGTGTTTTCAAAAGCATGTCAGAGCCAATCAAGTTTGACAGCAAATTGTGGATCAAAAAGGGATCCTGTGGCTAAGCAACTGCAGTATGTAAGCCAAATTAGCGTCAACATTCTGGCACATCAACTGCAAAATTGGCATAAAGTTGAGGTAACCCAGTTTGACAAACTTTGGGACCATTTGGGACCCCACATGGCTACTACTCGCAGTTATATTTTGTGAAATGATTTTTTCAGGCTCAGCAGTGCGTCTTCTTTCTGTAGCTTTTGCCAGGTTTTAGGAATATCTGCACATTCTGCATTGTAAGCCCTAGCAAATTCCTTGTTAAACTTATTCAGCACATATTTCCAGTAGACTGATGCCTCAACACTGGCATCTCCTGCTATCTCCCAATCAGGGTAGATCTTCCTGTATTCTTTGAATGGGTGCCATTCTCCTTTTGTTTCAGGACTCGTAAAACTGACCTCACTGATCACGGCAGTTGTACAAATATCTACCACCAGTTTTTCGGTATCATTCCACACTCTGCCGCCAAATGCTTGAGGTCGGTGCATATTACAGTTGTGTTTGGTGTGTTCAAGACCTCCTGCATCACAGGGTGCTCCACAGAAGGGACATTGTTTCCCACATCCACACAGCTTGTTGAAGAGCAGTTCATGAGGTTCAGATGGTAAGTGTTCCAGTCTGTCAGTGATGTATGTGATGCCCTCTGTATTGTCATACCCCTTAGCTAAATCTGCTTCCATGTCCTTGATAAATTCAACGAGCTTGATTGCAAACTCATTAGTGTTGGCATTGTTGAGAATCAAAAAGGTGCGTAAAGCATCTTTTGGGAAGACCAGCTTATCCCCTAGGTCAGAACAGAATTGCTTTATGAACACCACTATGTCATTGTCCTGTGAGATGTTTTCAGTTGTGTGTATTACTCTCTTGACAATGTCAGAAAGGAATTCTTTCTCCAAGTGTTGCATTTTCTTACCTACAGACATTTTCAGGATAACTTGTTTGTTTATCCACTCTTTCACAAATGCTTCATATGATGTTGTGTAATATTTGTAATCTTCAAACTTGTCATTTTCAAGCAAGTCATTTAAAAGGGCAAACTGGAAGTCAGTCCGTGTGTTGAAGCGCACTCCTTCATCTCCCATTATCATTTCTTCTGCAATTTTCTGCCCAAGATGTGTAGAAACATATTTCTGAACTGCAGGTTTCACACAGGCCTCTGTAAATTGTTTTGCTTTCTTCTGGCATTCATCTTTTTCAGCAAATAATTCCTGAAATTTCTCTAGGAACAAACTTTTTACCTCCATCAGGCATTTCTCAGGGTTATTACAAACAATGTAATTACTGTGAGCATCCTGGTAATGCTTTGCTGCAGAACCACACACATGAAATTTAAGATTCACCTCACAAACATCGCCAATGCTACTCTCTAGGGCTTCTATTTTGTTATCAAATGTTTCGAGGAGATCTTTGATGTAGGCCTTACGGTAATCTGTGTTGTTTTCCTTCATGGTAAGTGTGTGCTTCATCACAAGATTTTGGCAGACTTCAATTATGTTGTCACAAGTACTTTGAACTTTAGAAAAATAGTGTTTCCTATCCCAATGCTGGAGGTTGTTTACAGTTCTCTTTGCCCAAGAGAGAATGTCCTTGGAAAACCTGTTAGCATCAACAATAAACTGACTCGATCCTATTACTTTAAGATGGTTGACGTCAACGTTGCTTAGCATTTGCTGGATTTTTCCACTTTTTTCTGTCAGGTTTAATTTAAGCTCATCTAGAACATCCTGATAAACATCTCCCTCTGGCAGGCTGATATTAGATAGTTCAGCC
This sequence comes from Sardinella longiceps, assembly GCA_027497455.2. Classification (NCBI taxonomy): domain Eukaryota; kingdom Metazoa; phylum Chordata; class Actinopteri; order Clupeiformes; family Clupeidae; genus Sardinella; species Sardinella longiceps. Next base: position 2,384,660 of record JAODXP020000016.1, on the reverse strand, counting down.
ATGATTTCTTCCCACATTTTCTCAAATTCATTTTCCAAATCTTTGGGAGATAAATCAGCTTTTTGCTCTTTACAGAGTTTCAACAGCTCTAGGACCTTTGTCTCAATTGTATGTCTTTGCTTGTCTTTTATTTCATTGACCTTCTCCATCCCTTGTCTGATTTCAAAAGTTCTCCTCAAGGAGTGTTCCATAGAATTTTGTATCTGTCGTTTCAGAGTGAGCGCACTTGCTTTGAAGTCCTCTCTGTATTTTTCCACTAACTTTACTTTGCTATCGTTTTTCTGGAAGTATTCCTGGAGGTTTGTGAGGATTGTCTGTTCTCCCTCATGTAGCTTCTTGGATGCCTCTACTAACACATCATTGAGTTTCATTTGTAAAATACTGATTTGAAAATTCTTTTCAGTTACTCCAAAATTGGAAATGAATGTTTCCTTAGCTATGCACCAAGTGTTCATCTCTGATTGGAATTTCCACTCCCAAGAGTTGTACTGAGTGCATAAATCTGAATAAGCATCTGCCACCAAACTGTTTCTGAAATTAAAGATAAAGTTCTCAAATTTCACAGCCTCCCACAAATCTTTAGTCCAACTAAGGAACTTTTTTGCATCATTTGGGGTGGCACTCTGGCATTGTTGTGCATTTGCGTGGTCAAATGTGAATAAAGACTTGGTTAAATTTTTCCTGAGTTCATACACAGCTTCACTGTAGCCAGCATTCACTGGAGCCATTGGGGGAGTCCCATGCCAAAGTCCAGGGATGTAGTAGCTGTCTTTATCAGGATCATACTCCATCACATCACTGAACTTTGTGTTGGCTTTCCTCTTCTCCATTTTGGCTGCTGCCTGAGTCATCTCATCCAGCTGCTCCAAAAGCTTCTTCCTGTCTCTCATGTTGCTGTCATGGGCAGACATGTCTGACACATTCTGATGCACAAACACACATCTGGGTTTCTTCCCAACCGCTGTCATCCTGAGAAAGGCGTGAACTACAATCTGAAGGATGTCCTTCATTTCTGTGGAGTTCTCCATGGCAACATTAATGATTGTGACATCACTAAGCCCTACAACCAGGGTTGCTAGTTCATTATCATGCTCATAGCTTGTGTCCAGTGCTGCCAGCTCAGGTGCTTTTAAGCCTTCTGTGTCGATGATCATGAGGAAGTCACACTGGAGCTCAGATCTGAGATCTTCAGAGACTTTAATGAGCAGCATGAAGGCTCCTCTGGTGCATCTTCCACTGCTGACTGCAAACTGCACTCCAAACATGGTGTTGAGAAGGGTGGACTTGCCAGTACTCTGCACTCCCAGCACAGTCAACACCAGCATCCTACTCTTGGAGCCCAACTTCTCATGTAGCTGAGTCAGAACTGCTGATATCCACTTCATTGGGATGTTTGATGCGTCTCCATCCACCAGCTCAACTGGAAACCCATCCAGCAGCATCTGGGCACACAGGGTAGGGAGATGCTGGACTTGTTGTCTGGCTGGGTCATTTTCTGTAACGGAGCAAGCAGCCTCATAAAATTGACCAAGTTCCCGGAAAAAGTGTTCAGGACCCAGTGAACAGTTTGAGATTTTCTTATCCAATTCTGAGATGTGGTCCTTGTTCTTTACAGTGTCATAGCACTTTTTATACTCCTCTCTCAGTGTGGACAGATTACGCCTAGAGAGAGTGTCCAGCTGAATCTTCAGCCATTTCAAGAAATAGAGACGCTCTTCAGCCCTGATTCCTATGATAAAATTCATCATGCTTTCTGTCATAGCCATATTGTGCTGTGTCTGTCTCAGTTGTTTTTCTTCTATAATCAGTGAATCTTTGTAGTCTTCTATGCTTTGTTCTTTTTTCTCTCTCCCCCTGCATCTTTCTTTCTCTAAATAACTGATTCTTTTCCAAATATCACCATGCAAAGGCAAGTTGGACATCTTGAATTGCACCACATCCTCAATGTTTCTTGTGATGTTTTCAGCATTTTCCCGGCCCTTTTCACAGTCTTTCATGTCCTCATCAACATCAATGCCAACACAATGTGCAACAGCAGCCATGTCTTCCACTTTAATTTTCTTCTTGTTATCAATGAGTCCATGTATGCATTGACGTAAGCCACTGATAAATGTTGCATCATTTTGCCCTGTCTTTAAAATCATTTTTTTCTGCTCAATGCTGTGTTTCATGCATGCTTCCTTAAGTGTTTCTACTTTAAAGTTCTTTGCTTGAAAGTTGGTGACTAGTATGAGCTCTGCTTTACTCTCTTTGTTGGTAAAAATATTGAGGTCTCCTTCTAGTTCATCACAGAAGATGAAAACTGCAGCTGAGGTCTGACACAAGAAGGACATCTGGGTCTGAAACAACCTGCCATCTCCTCTCAGGTTGGCCATGGCCAATGGCTGTGTATACATATCAATGTTTGGATTCCCACAGGGCAGATACCAACTGATTTCAACCAGGCCATCTGAGATTCGTCTTGGAGCATCACCGCCTTCCATGTCATGGTGGACAAATGTGTCATTGGGCTGATGAGTGTCACTGAGCAATTTATTAAGAATCTGAGATTTAGGCAAACTGCTCTCTCCTAGTCTAATAAAAGACACCATGGGGATATCCATTTCTACAATGCTGTTCTCCACAAATGTACTAACACCTGCTACAGAGTGAGGTCTGTACTTTTTAACTATGTCTCTCATGGCCCACAGCATCAGAGTGCTCTGCTGTGTGTCACAGTTTGGCAGCAGCAAAGGAACAGCAAACTGGCACATGGCCATTTTGGAGACCATTTCCTGCTGCAGGAAAGGATCTGCACAGTGGAACAGAGCAGTGATCAGATCTAGAGGGTTTATCGAACTGGACTGATGATTTAATTCAATTTGATCAAAATTAATACCACATTCATTAACATTCTCTGACTGGCCTTTGACATTTATATTTCTGGCTTTTAAATTGGACACCATGAGCTTCTTCAGGAATGCCCGTGGTAATTCTTCCAGACTTTGTGCAGTTTCCCCAGAGAAAATGTTCCTGTTGATCTCCAGGACTGAGCTGAGTTTGAGCTTCCCTCCATAATGGTCCCCCAGACCCAAAGTAGACAGCAATTCAGAAATTATACCTATGAATAGCAAGGCAAAAACAATTTTCAGCAAGATTATATAAAGGATGTAAAGGACTCACTATGAGTCTTACTTACTACATTTCACGTCATGTCAAATGGGCCAATGTCTCCCATTCAACCCCCTCAGAACTATACTTTTATAATGTATAATGACTAGAATATATCATATACTTATAAAAGTATCACTTTTATAATGTTACATGACACATTTATAATGTCAGTTTCTGTGAGACTCACACGGTTTTCCATAGGGGCTGATACAAACCCTCTTCAGATCTCAATGAAAAAATTCATTCAGGTACATATATGGGATAGATATTTAAAAATAACAATTTCATATTTTGGATTTGGCAAAATCAAAGCATACGTCCAACACTTTTGAAACATATTTTTATGATGGTCACTAGCTCAGTGGTCATTCAAAACTCAACTTTTCACTTTTGGAGAGACTCATTGCTTGTGCATAACTTTGCTCAGTCATAAAGACATTAGCACATTGGGACTCCCTGTATCGAAACAGGGTTCCTATAGGTTCCTTCAAGTCAAATTCAAGTCTTTTTAACTCATTGACTGCTAATGACTTAAATACAACCGTTCACTGCCAAAGACGTCTTTAGACGTCAACTGTGTTTTTTAATGGGGCGGGCTGAAGAAAGACCTAGGGAACCTTGTCTGTAAATATCAGAATTCTAAGTCCAAAATTTCAGTTTTAAATTGATCCTATAGGTGGTAGTGTGTCACTTTGGATATGAGATGAGCATAGACTCCTAGGGCCCTATTTTGACGACGCAATGTCAAATGATGTTTGACGCATGGCGCATATTGTTTTGGGGGCATGCCTTGCCGGCAGCATTTTGCTATTTTCACAGCGCAGAAAATGAACCTCGCTCCGGCACACTGTTCGAAAAGGTTGGACTTACGATGCCTAATTAATCATGGGTGTGTTATGGGTGTAACGCAGACATAACCAATGACAGGTCAATCTCTCATTGCCTTTAAGAACGCAGAGCGGAAAGCGCCTGGTGAATTGCTATAACACCAGCAGATCTCCTCCTTGAGCATTTAAGTAAATTAAAATATTGAATAGCTAGCAAGTTCACACTTCGGGTCTAGTAATAGTCAGAGCCGTAATAGGTCTGGTAATATTAAATTGATGTTTACAGGCTGCAGAAGACACAAATGAAGCTGATTTAGTCCTGATAGATATCTCGGAATTTTCATTCCATGATCGATGATTCAATGATTGAATATTTGTTTGTTAAGGCTTGTTCGAATGAAAAATTCAAGTTTAATGAATAATCGTTTAAATCTTGTGCATTACAGCAGCTACATCTTCCGGTAGGCTATTGCGCAAGAACAAGGAAAGATGAAGGAGTTTAGGAGGAGAATAGCAGTGTCGGACCATTTCTCAAGAAAGCCTATGGCTTACAAAGTTCAATGCAATTACAGTGACACTGTATTTACCAACCAACGTAATTTAAAATGTGGTCTGATACCAGAGAGGTGTTTTCATATCAGCTAGTTTATGGCAAAAAGTATGTGCGCATTGCCTAGTAGCAATGTTTTCTCTGATGTGAAGGGAAACAGGCGTGCTGTTGATAAATTGGCTACTGCTTATTAGGCCTACTAATTTGAGAAAAATTGTTATTCGTTATTTAACATAGCCTACTTGGCTACTGAAGGCTATTATAGAGCCCGTCAATTTTTTTTTATAATAATTGGCTCTGCCTTGGAAAGCATGAAGGTGTGATCCACAGGAATATGCGTACCTGTGTGCCTTGCTCTCCCGCCCTCTCGTTCTGAGTTTGAACAAAACTATTTCAAAGTTCTTCCCATCACCAGCTGTTATCCGTTGGCAATTTCGGTCAGAAAAGTTCCATATTTCGTTGTGCATTCAAAAATGCTCATGATAGCCTATGCTGCATTCAAAACATTGTGACAAATCTAGCCAAGAGCTGGATTCTTATTTCACAATCCCATAATTCAACGCATTCTCGCAATTCCTGCGATCTTTCCCCTCACGGGGTTTCCGGCTGAGCAATGGCGGACAGTAGTGGTGGTTTCCTGAAACTTGAGTAACTGTAACTGAACTATTTTGAGGTATTTTTGACACACAAACCGTTTTGACTGTTGTAGTTGTGTTTCGTTCGTTTGTTAGAGAGATAATTTCGTTTGGGTTAGCATTTGAGCAACTGTGCATGGCTTTACATTCAAATGCCTGCCAAAGACGTTAGCTTGATTGCTAACCATTAACTTCAATTGAGGGAAGTGAGCTAGCTCGGGAAGCAAGCTTCTAACGCGAGTTTAAAGCTGATAGGTCTTTCTTGGTCACATGGTTGTGTAGTATATTACAAGAAAAATATCACTTTTGGCTTACTACACTGTATACTATGGTGGGTGTAGCATCCAGTACGCAGTATATACTGAAGCAGTATGCAGTATATAGCACGCAGTATGGCTTTCCGAACGCAGCAGTAGTCTTCTAGCCTGAGAAAGGGACATTTGCTCCAGGTGGCCAGAAACACCTGGCTAATCAGTCTAATTAACGAGCCAGCTGTCTGGCATCAGCCCAATGTAAGTGGAGAAAAGTTTCTAAGCTGTATATAGAGCTGATTAAGTGAGCTGCAGCACCTGGCCAAATCATCTGACCACTGATTGGTTATCACTTGCTGAACATTTGCACATCTCCAAGATGATTGGCTAAGGCCTTGTAAAGGCCGATAATGTAATAACGGCCAATAATGTAATAACTGCCAATAATGTAATAATTCACAGTTTTTAAATGGAATAAAGCCAATAATGTAATAACTTGCCAATAATGTAAGAATTTCTTATTCTTATCTAAAAATATTATTTGTAAGTTTTATGTGAATGATTATCATAATGCAGTTATACGCAAACAGGAATATTTTAAAATTATTTTTAATTCAATAAAATAATTTCATGTATTTTTTTTTTTTTTTACTCCATCTTCCCGCGGCCCCCACTTTGAAAACCACTGGTCTAGAGTTCTAGGCTAATGAGTTGGACCAATTTCTTGCAACTTCAGTACTAGCAAGTCTTGAGTAGTTTGAGCGATAGAGCTCTTATTAAAATTGGGCAAAGTTGCCCTTTAACCGTCCACTAGGTGAACAAAACACTCAAGTCATGTGACTGACACTTTACTCAGCCATCAGCAGGCTTCCATAGTTCTACAGCAAAATGTGAGAAAGTAATTTTATGGTTTCTAGATTGGGAAACGAAAATAGCTATTCTTACTTATTGGATATTGGATTGTATATCCTATATTTATTGGAAAACGGTATAAAATGCTGTAAAATGACAGCTGACCACTTCTCCCCCTGTCCTCCTATTTCTCCCTCTTCCCCTACCTCAGCCCCATCTTCCACTTCTCCCTCCCTTGACTGTGCAGTATGGTTGAGTATGCACCGAGTGGGGTCACTGTTCTCTCCCTCCGCTACATATGGTGTCAGAAGAGGGATGGCTACCGTGAGGCCATCGGATGTGTACCCAATGTGTGGTCCGTATGAGGGACCACCAGGATAGGTTGACCCCAGTGTGAGGGACCCCTGAGATGGGTGAAGCACTAGAGTGTGGGGTACCCTGGGATGGGAGTAGTATGGCTGGTGGATGCGTGAGGGACATGCGCTTCCCAAAGGGGAAGGCAGTGTGGCGGGGTACCATCACTACGATTGAATATGCACTCTGACTGACATACCAACAAGCTTGGCTCCTTGATGTTGCGGTCAAGTTGCACATTTAGTTCTCCGGAGACCCGGATTCGAGACCGTGTGCAGTTTCGTAAAAGGTTATATCATTTCAGAGAAAAATCTTACATTATTGGCAAGTTATGACATTATTGGCTTTATTACATTTAAAACTGTGAAAATTATTACGTTATTGGCAGTTGTTACATTATTGGTCATTATTACATTATCGGCCTTAACAGGCCTCTTTATGACATCACTCACTCTACTCCACTCTGAGTCAGCTCAATGTTAAGTCTATGGGGAAAGTTTAAAAATAGTTTATACGTCATAGTTTTAAAAGTATAAAAGTTACAAAGTTGAAAGTTACAAAGCTCCAGAGTCCTCTGTGAGACCTACAAAATGCAGTTTGAATGAAGTTTCTACGTTAAGCGGTTCTAGCTGAATTAAGCGCAATAGAAAAGATGAAGAAAAACTAGAGAATGTAATTTCAGAGAAATTACGAGTGCATGAAAATGCAAACTGCAGTTGCATCAGCATCCAATAGCATAAATGCTAATTAGCATGCTAACTACACTACCTAGCATGTTAATAATGCTAACATGATGACCACAAGACTAGCTGTTAAATATCATCTAAAACAAAAAATGCTAATTAACATGTTAACTATGATAGCTAGCATGCTAATAATGCTAACATGATGAACACAAGACTTAACTGAGTTGAATGGCATTAAAATCCAAAAATGTTAGTTAGCATGCTAACTATGCTAGCTAGCATGGTAATAATGCTAACATGATGACCACAAGACTTAGCTGAGTTGAATAATAGTAAAATCATTGAAAATCAGTTATTATAGTGAGGACTTTTATTTTGAAACAGTTGTGGACAGAGGAAAAGTTGGTGGGGGTCAAAGTTGATGACAACTGGAAGTTGTACAGGATCTGTAGTTTTAAGGCAGTTAATGTAGTCCATAAGCCTGAGAAAGGGACAGTGGCTCCAGGTGGCCAGAAACACCTGGCTAATCAGTCTAATTAATGACCTGTGCTAAGCAGGCCCCCCTCAAACCCAAAATGCGGATATAACACTGCAGTTCGTTTGTGCTGGTTTGTGCTGTAAATATTTTCGTTTGTGCTATTAAAGCTTTTGAGTAATTTAGAAACACATTTTCAATACAAACGAACAGTCTTTTTTCAGCATTTCGGGTTTGAGGAGGGTGGGCAGCGTCAGGCATGTCCCGATAGAGACTGTTTAGAGTGGTTTGGAGTGATTTGGACGTGGAGGGGGGCTGCGTGACATCAAATGTCCGAAAATGTATTTTTAAATTACTCAAAAGTGTTAATAGCACAAACAAAAATATTTGCAGCACAAACCAGCATAAATGCAGCACAAACAAACTGCAGTGTTATTTCAGCATTTTGGGTTTGAGGGGGGCCAGCTTAACATGCTAATAGTGCTAGCATGATGACCACAAGACTTAACCGAGTTGAATAGCATCAAAAACAGAAAATACTAATTAGCATGCTAACTAAGCTAGCTAGCATGCTAACTAGCCATCCTAGCACTTTATAATAACCATCCCGTAAATGGTTAAAGGGGAAGTTTGGTTTTTAACATGTTTAGCCCCTATTATGGAGTGTCTATGATGAAATGGAATCATCAACACCAAAATTTTGATGATTGCTCCTGCATGTCCGATAATGTCCTCAAAACAACCTTAAACCTTTATTTTAAAACTTGTGCTGCTCACCAAGTGTTTAGTGGTGTCCATTGATGTTCCGAAACAATTATAGTAGCAAAGTACAGTTCCTGTCACGTTTTATATGGGATTTTGAACATTCTGGAACTATTTTTTCAGCGTAGCAATACCAACTAGCACAAGAAGAAGACAAATAAAGCTGGATTGGAACTGTATTTCGCCACGATAATTGTTGTGGAACATCAATGAACTCCACTAACCACTTGGTGAGCAGCACATGTTTTACACAAAGGTTTAAGGTTCTTTTAAGGCCATTATCGGACATGCACAAAGCAAGCTATTCTGAAGCAGAAAAGGGAGGATTCTAAATGAGCCAAATATCAGAGACAGGAGCAGTTGTCAAAATTTTGGTGTTCATGATTCTGTTTCATCCTAGACACTCAAGAAAAGGGGCTAAACGTGTTAAAAACCAAACTTCCCCTTTAATTAACCCTTTATTTTTGCAACTATATTTGAATAAATTATAACTTACAAATCAATAAAGACCAAAAACCTAGCATTACAGTATGTGCATGGTCATCAGTTGAATTAATGTGGAATGACCCTCAATCATGTCGCTTTCTCTGTTGCTACTGTATGTTGGTTTCTTGGTTCCATTGATTTTCAATGGGACCATCTCTGATCGTTTATAGCCGATATCATAAAAAGTAGGTTACTGTTACAGGTTACTGTGGCTGTTGCTAGGGTACATGCAAGCCCCTGTCTTACAAATTGTACTCTCCTCAGTCCTTCAAATTTGCTGCTACAGATCGTAGAGTAAAGTTTTCAAGCAAATCCAAGCCACCAGAATTCTATGAGAAACCAAAAGCACACCTGTAAAAACAAATATTCTTCAAGTTCAGGTGGCAGATTTTAAGCCTTGAAAATTTGAAGGACCTAGCTACACTAGTAGATACAGCTATCTCAAAGCAAAGTGCTTTTAAGGCAAGTCTGGTTACTTGGCAGCCATCTTGGAGATACCTTTGTGGAGGACCCTTGAATTGCACATAAGAAAAAATATTCTTTACTGTAGCGATGACCCCACTTACCTTTGGTGAAAGAGGAAGTCCCTCCATCGCGTTGAGCCTGATTCATCCCCCCGGAAGACTGTGGCCCAGTCTTCTCACAGCCTGAGAATCCATGTTCGGTCTGATCCCTTGCAGGTTGAGGAGTGAGGCTGGAACGAGGAGATGCAGCAGTATCTATGTGTGCCCCTAGGATTGAAGAGAGAGAGAGAGAGAGAGAGAGACTTTATTAATCCCCAGGGGGAAATTGAATGCCACCTGGTCATACACACAACAGGAAGACAGGACAAATACATAATAAATAATAGCTAGAAATAAATAAAAATAAAAACAGTCCATCATAAAAACACACAAAGAATCTCCACAACATTGTTAAACCATTCAAACCATTAAAGAAAGTCACTTAGCAGCTATTATTAAAAATTCTAATAGCTGCAGGAATAAAAGAATGTGAAATGAATATTTGATGTGCTCACAGTATAAGCAAGACCAAAGCAAAGAGTAGTAAGATCAAGATTTCTTTAGAGCAGTTTCTTAACTGGTGAGTCGGGACCCAAAAGTGGGTCGCGGAGGGGTCATTGGTGGGTCGCAGAGCCGAGGTGTATAAAAATGCTAATTCACTGATTCACTGAAAAAAAACACATCCAACTTTTTCCTGCTACAATTTACAACTATTACTTTCGCGGACAAAAATGCTTTGAAGAGCACCATCTCTGCACATCTCAACAAAACTGCAAACGCAGTTGTGTCAGTTCTGGTGCAATGTCACAGCTGAGTATTCCACATTATTAAGACAGGCAATTCAAATCGTATTGCCTTTCAGCACCACCTATCTTAGTGAAAATGGCTTCTCCACTCTTGTTAAACTCAAATCAAAACAGAGGAACAGGTTGGACACTGAACATGATCTATGAGTTGCTCTGTCTACCAGACTACCAACCGGGAATTGAACCCTGGCCGCTGAAGTGCAAGTCCGGTGAGCTAACCACTGTTCCACTGTGAATGAGGACTCAAGTGCAGAGGAAGTGTAGAAAAACAGAAAAGTATGTCCATTTCATGTCCAAAAAACCCCACCAAAACAGGGCAAAAATAGAAAATCAAAAAATGCAGGCAAAAAAGTGAAAATGGCAAAAATTCAAGCAGTTCAAGTCAGTTCAAGCAGAGTACAAAATCAGAACATTTTACAATCACATAAAATCTTCGAATCATTAATCAACAGTAAAATGTAATCAATAGCCAGACTGCAGCCAAGCTTTATTTTATTTTCTGGATGTAGGCTAGTGTGTGGGTGTTCAATCAAACAGGACTTGATCTGATAGTTTTTATTAATCCAACAACCAGATGTCACTGTTTTTTCTCTTCGATGCTCTAGATGCTTTGAAGCAGTTCGATACAATCAGGAAGAATCTTCCGCAACATAAAAGGGACACGACAACAAGCTTAAAATATGCAAGACAAAAATATGAAGGGCATATTACAAATATAATCACTTATGAATATGAACAAGAGTACTTAAGTACTTCTATTGAAAAAAAAATACCTTGCATGACGTTACCCATTTTTATTGGTTTAATGTATCTTTTGTTATTGTGATATTTAAGAGGTCACCGAATGACTTTTTAGAGTGCAGGAGGCCTCTCACACCACCCGCATTACCCAACACCGCCATTAGGACTTCCTTGCAGCTTATCAAGCCAAGCACCCGCTACTAGTCCATGAGTAATGGCCGGCGCCCCCTTGTGGAGGAGATGTGTCTGTGAGCGTGTTTTGTCTAAACTATATGCAATTCATGGACAACACATTGTAACACATCTATCTCAAGTGATTACCAAAAAACACTGTTCACAAAAGTTATCTTCGAAGATATATATTTTTATCCTAAAGCTTTTGGGACTTCCTGTAGGGAGGGGTGTGATTCTCCTGGACTTTTTAAGCCAAATCTGAGAGGGTTGAATGAGAGCATTCAGGGTTATATGGAATGACCCTACTGGTAACATGTCCTTAAGGTAATGACATTTCTCACCGGTCTTCATTTGAATAGAGGCAGGCTTGCTCTTTCCTCCTTGTTGGAGCTGAGTGTAGACGCAAACCGTGTAGTCAGTTCCTGGTTCCAGACCTGTGATGAAGGCACTGCATGACACAGTAGAGATGGATTTTGGCTCAGTCCCTTCATTCTGGTAAGAGACCAGGAAGCTATGTGGGATCTGCTTCATCTCAGGAGACACCTGCCAGCTGAGGCTAGCAGATGATGCAGTGATGTAGGTCACAGTCAGACACTTAGGGTCTGGAAAGCCTAGAACAACTAAAGAAATAGTTGTACAGTTAAATTACAAACTTGATCGTATCAACAGCAACAATTTCATTTAAGGTGGCATGCCATGAAAAATGTTGAATACGCCTCTGGACTCAGTGAGGCTCTCAAATTTGCTAGGTCATTGTGTGTGAAATCAACAAAGGTTCATTCTGTGTGAAATCAACCAATTTCAGCAAAATGTTACAGGTTGGAAAAAATCCAGGTGACTGTAAGTATTTTGTCTTGTGTAATTTCCCCCCTTTCAAGGCCCTGAATTTTTTTTTTTTAAATATATATTTTTAAATAAATTGTGAGGGCACTTTTGAGGGCTTTTCATTCAAAATGTATGCAACACAATTTTTCCGGGCCATATCTCGACTTTAAGATTATGTATATGCATTGATTTTTACTGTTCTTATTATCATATAATTTTACCAGGTATCCATAAAGATTAGTGCATTTCCCGTGTAAACAATGTTTTCCCAGATATGTGTAGTCCATTTAGGCCTACATGTATTTTTTTTTTGAGCACTTTGGTCAACCTTTGGTTGTTTTAAATTGTGCTATATAAATAAACATGACTATGACTATGACTATGACTATGTATGCAGGTGAATCAGAGAAGGTGAAATATATCCAGGCTCGTGCAGTGGCCTACATGGAGACTTTTTTCGAAGGGCAAAGCAGCCCCAAAGTAGCAATAGTTGAAGTAGCAGTGTGGGTTGAAACCAGTTGAAGAGGAAAGAGGAAAGTAGAGGAAATCAACTCCATTACCCAGAGCTCAGTATCACCAGAGTAGCCTGCAGAGAAGGGTAGTGGAGGGAGGGTGAGGAAAAAGGCAGTGAAAATGGACTTTAAAATGAACTAAAAAATGACAAAAGAATGCGCAGGTCTTGAACTACATGGCTCACAAGCTTCAAGACTGCTAGTCAGTCAGGGGGAAAACTGCTCACAGATGAAAAACGTAATGGTCAGATGTATTAATACATTTCATTTTGATTGACATCCATGTCAAAGTTGCTTAAAATAAAATGCAATATGTGATATGTTGTCCCTAAATATGTGAAAATTATACATTTAGCCTTATACCTTTGTTATGTCCTCAGACATATTTCTTTATTGTATTAATGATTGTATTGTCTGTTGGTTAGTGTGTGTGTGTGTGTGTGTGTGTGTGTTGTATGCTGCCTGTGCTTTCCTCTGTCTGTGTCTCTCTCTGCTCCCTCCTGTGAACAGGCAATCAAGTTAATTGGGGGCGGAGCTTTGCCTGTTAACCCAGCCTGGGCCTGATTGGCTGAGAAGACAACAAGATGGTGTACTTAAGCCTGGCTGCCCTCTTCACTTGGAGATTCTCTCCTCTCCCACCTCAGACCGCTTGTTGTTGCTGCTACTGAGGTTGTTGTTGTTGCTCTTGTCCTCTTGTGCTCTTGTGCTCTGTTGCTCTTGTGGTGTGCCATAAGCCTACCACTTTTTGTACATTTATTTGTCCCATTGTTTGTTTGTTTCTTTTCTTTTTTTCTCATTTAGTTATTTAATTGAGTATTTGAAAGCCGTAGGGAGTTGGGTGCCATTTTATTTGATATTTACTATTTTCTCCTGTTTTTGGCTAGTTAGGGAGTGAGGGTAATTTTCTGTTGTTAATTTGTTTCTTTATTTCTTAGGTAAGTTAGTTCCACTCCTTAAGCAAGATTCTGTTGGTTTGTTATTTTGGCCTTTCCCTCTCCTGAAGTGAATATGCTTTCTGTTTTCTATGTAAAATAAATACTTATTCTTGTTTAAGTCAGTTGTGCTTTGGGATTTCATTTCTGTTTTTCTGTTACGCTATCCTGACCCCTAGAATGTAAAAGAGTGCCGTAACACCTCATAGGTGCCCATTGATTTTCCACTGACTCACGATCGCCCCCTAGCGGATTTGCCATTGGAATTGCAGGTTGAATGGCGTTACTGTAATAGGAGTGCCATGGCTCGCCGTAAACGGGCTCTGACTGTGTCTCCCGTCAACTGTTTCCTCTTTCCACAACTCTTTCAAAATAAAAGTCCTCACTGTAATACCTGATGTTAAATGATTTTACTCTTCAAACTTCTCAGCTATTTAACTGTTCAACCATTCCAACTGTTAGATGTACCAACTTTGACCACTGCCAACTGTTTCCTCTTTCCATAGCTGTTTAAAAAAAAACATCCTCACTATAATAACTGATTTAAAATGATTTTACTCATAAACTCCTCTACTATTTAACTATTCAACTACTCCAACAACTTTGACGCCGCCCCAACAAAACAAACACTCTTTTTTTTAACAGTTTGCAACCTTTTTACACTCTTTCACCTTTGACCTTTTAAAGCTTATATTTCCTCAATCAATCTCTTAGGTCTCACAATTTGTCTTTTTGAACCCCGACCTTGTGTTACATCAGTTTGTTTGTCTTGGTCTGTTACCAGACTGTTCTGATTGTCTACCATTTGGGTCATTCCACGTCAACTCACCCAATTTTCAGAAATTTTCCCAGTTCATGTCATGGATTTCATTGAAAAAATTCACATTTATACTCCTCTCTGAGAAATGTAACCTTGCCAAATATCAAAGCTCTACCCCAAACCATTTTCATTCAATAAATTCTTGAAATATACCTTTTAAGGGCAAATGAGCCTATTTGCATCTCTCTATATTAGGCCTCACCAATTAAAGGGATTTCAATGGATAAGCTTGTAATTTTCACCATGCCTAGATATGATCCCAGCAATGATTTCTAGTTGAAATTTAGCCTGTTTTATGCAAAACATGGACTGTTACAGGACAACATAAATGCTTGTCCTCGAGCATCAAATCTTTACATTTCAAAATTCCACATCTCTTTCGGTTTTCAATATTTTGTAGCGAAACTTTCTGAAATTGTAGTTTTACCTTGGTTCTTCAAGTACTGAAAGTACAAAATGTTTGCAAGCAACGATGAACAGGTGCCAGAGGCTCAAACATGGCCTCCAAGCTGAAAAGGGTGTTTTTGGCTACTTTGGGACCACTGGAGACCAAAAGGGATTTGTTAGAATGCTTCCATTTTTTTCTCAGAAAGACCACCTTTATATCAGGCACATATGAAAATTTCAGAGATGTGTTAGGTTCCAATTTTTTTCCACATTTTTTTGAAAATGTGTTAGATGACACACTACAGGTGAATGGGGTAGGATTTTAAATTAAGACATATCACAATGAAACTTTCCCAATTGCTCACTTACATTAAGGTAAACATTTTTTGTATTGGAAGTTTTCTAAAATTGTATGTTTAAGCAATGCAAATAAAGCATTATCAACTTAAATGAGCTGTGTATTTTGAAAATGATTGTAGTACCGATTTTGGCCACAATCCTACACACAGCGCATTTAAGTTGATAATGCTTTATTTGCATTGCTTAAACATACAATTTTAGAAAACTTCCAATACAAAAAATGTTTACCTTAATGTAAGTGAGCAATTGGGAAAGTTTCATTATGATATGTCTTAATTTAAAATATCACCCCATTCACCTGTAGTGTGTCATCTAACACATTTTCAAAAAAATTGTGGAAAAAAATTGGAACCTAGCACATCTCTGAAATTTTCATATGTGCCTGATATAAAGGTGGTCTTTCTGAGAAAAAAAAATGGAAGCATTCTAACAAATCCCTTTTGGTCTCCAGTGGTCCCAAAGTAGCCAAAAAACACCCTTTTCAGCTTGGAGGCCATGTTTGAGCCTCTAGAATGACCCATTTCTGTTTGTCCTGTCTGGTTTGGAATTGTGATGTCATTTGTGTCACTGTCCATGACCCTGATGTCTTTCTGAGGCACTTTCAGAAGGTGACGTCTGTTTCGCCTCATTGTTCTCCCATGCTCTGTGATGACTTCATATGATCTGGGTGTTGTCTCTTTGACCACTTTAGCCAGCAGTCCCCATTGCCCATCACATCTTACCCGCACTATGTCCTCCTGTGCGAGTGGTCTCAGAGGCTTGGCGGTTCTGTTGTACAGTTCAATTTGCCTCTCATTTTGCCTCACATCATTCCGTTCCATCTGATGCAATACAGACGGAAGTCTGGTTCTGAGCTTACGGTTCATGAGCATTTCTGCTGGTGAAAGTCCATTCTCCAGTGGTGATGCTCTGTAGTTCAGAATAGCCAGATAAGGGTCTTCTGCGTTGTCTGCAGCTTTTTTCAAGATTCTCTTCACAATTTGCACTCCCTTCTCTGCTAAACCGTTCGACTGTGGGAACAGAGGGCTTGAAGTTATATGTCTGAATCCATATGCCTCTGCAAAGTCTTGAAAGCATTGACTTGTGAATTGTGGTCCATTATCGCTTATGACAGTCATTGGAATTCCATGGCGTGCGAACATGGCTTTAGTGTGTGCAACAACCCTTTCTGCTGTTGTGTCACTCAGTCCTGCAAATTCAGGGTAGTTAGAATGATAGTCCATAACTAACAAGTAGTCCTTGCCTTTTAGCTGAAATAAGTCCATTCCAACTTTTCTCCACGGTTCTTGAGGCTTTTCGTGTGGCCTCATTGGCTCCTTTGGTTGTTGGTATCTGTGATGCTGACAAGTTTCACAGCGCTGCACAAATGCCTCAATGTCCTTGTGCATGCTTGGCCAATATAACACATCACATGCACGTCTTTTGCATTTTTCTATGCCTAAATGTCCTTCGTGCACTAATTTGACCATTTGTGATCTCATGGATGTAGGTATGACAATTTTAGTTCCCTTTAACAGAACTCCATCTAACACAGACAGTTCCCCTTTAAAAGTGTTGATATGGTTTATCCAGCTTTACCTGACCTGGGGGTTATTTCACAAAACTAAGATAGGGGATTTAGAGAGGCTTACTGGGTTATCCTGGATGAACACAGCCTTGACTTGGTTTCACAGAAGAGATCACATAAGTAACCATGGGAATTTATACTTGGAAGCTAGCCTGCTCCTGACCAGGCTAAGTGCCAGGCTTTCTTCCTTATTGTTAATATTCATATGATAAGAAGAAAGCTGCCAGAGTAGAAATGTGAAAGTAGAAATTTTTGTCCTGCGGTACTGGCAGTTCTGCTATAGCCCGAATCTTTTCCGGATCTGGCTGAACTCCTGCACCTGACAATTTCTCGCCCAGGTAAGTGATCTCTTGCACCCCAAATTGGCATTTACTTTTGTTTAGTTTCAAACCTGATCTTAGCGCCAGAGTACTCTACTACTACTCTTTCATCATGTTCTGCTTTTGTTTTTCCCCAGACTACCACGTCATCAATAAAGACTCCTACCCCTTCTATTCCATCAAAGAGCTGCTGTACAATCCTATGAAACACTTCAGGGGCTGAGCTAATTCCGAATGGCAATCTTAAAAAGCAATGCCTCCCAAATGGTGTATTAAACGTCCATAGTTTAGAGCTTTGCTCATCAAGCACAATTTGGTAAAACCCAGATGAAGCATCTAATTTAGTAAAATAGCTCCACTCATTGTGCTGGTTATGTCTGACTTAGTTGGTAGTAGTGCTCTAGCTAAATAGCTTTATTCAGGAGCGGTTTCTGGCATGGGCGATATGGACGGTCGCCCAGGGCGGCATCGTCGTGAGGGCGGCATCACGGGCACTCCGAAGTTTTTTTTTTATTATTATTGCGCACGCGAGCGCCGAAAATTACAATCGCGAGTGATCCGGTTTTGCTTCATTGTCTTTCAGAAGCTTTGTTACTGGTATATATGCGCCTACAATAGAAGTATTTGGAATCAAATTAAAGTAGACATCCAGGGGCATGCATTGGTGCCACCTGTAATGTATTTGCTTGAGAATTAGGGCGTTCAATTTCAGTGTAAAGATCGCCCCCCATTTTATAATATCTTTATCTGGTGTTATAAACTTAGCTGCTGGTTCCATCTTATAACCAAGAGCTAAAAAACTAGAATGCATTTCCGGAGAAAATGCAGAAGTGTGCTTGCCCCGATGCGCCGCCACGGTGACCCGCCACGCCGTGCCGACAAGTTCCGCGTCAAGATGCAAGGCAGATCGTTACGCCAAGATAGGGCATCAGAGAGCAAAGAGATATCACTAAAACATATTTTTGTCATTGTGGCGCCCCCTATTGGCCAAATGATACCAAATTCGATGCGGGCACTTTGGATGGTGTCCAAAGGCATCCCACCGAATATGGTCTTGATACGTGAAAGCGTTTCGGCGATACACGTTTTTGCTCTTTATGACGCCCCCTTGAGGCCAAATGACACCAAATTTGAGGAGGGCACTTTGGATGGTGCCCAAATGCTCGCCTCCAAATATGAGTGCCATATGTCAAAGCATTCCTGAGATTTTAGAGAAATAAATTTTGTTTCTAATTCTAATGCCACTGTGGCGCCCCCTGGTGGCCAAATGACACCAAATTAGAGAAGCCTAGTTGGGATGGTCATCCTACCAAGGCCAAGGTCATCCTACCAAATATGGGTGTTATACATCAAAGCATTCTTGAGATACATGTTTTTGCTAATTGTGGCGCCCTCTAGTGGCGAAATCCCACCAAATTTTATGAGGGTACTTTGGATGGTCCCATATGTCAGGCCACCAAATATGGTGATGATATGTCATAGCGTTTCCGAGATCTGACCTCACTTCCTGTTTGGCGGCTTCGCAGTCGAATTTCATTGGCTGCCACGGGACAACGGTTTGACGTATGGGAGCGCCACGAATATCCCTTACCGGGCATGGTCTGTAGATCATGTGTGTCAAGTTTTGTGACGATCGGACCAACTATGTGGCCAGGGTCAGTTTACTTTCACTTTTGACAAAATTCAAAATGGCGGAAAATCTTTCAGGGCTCGTCTAGGTCCAAGGATTCCAATGCTACCAGATTTATGAAAATCGGACAATCGGATCAAAAGTTACGCCCATGAACGCAATTACGACTTTGATCAGTTGGTGGCGCTAGAGTGTCAGAGGTACCAGCATGCAACTTGGTGACATGAATCATAGTCCACCCCTCTATCAGTGTACCAAGTTTCATGGGTTTACGCCTTACCGTTTGGGCTACAGATGGAAAAACATATTTTTTTCGAGGCTTCTCCATTCATTTCAATGGGAAAAAATCGGGTCGAAAAACGTAAATAACGCGGAAACGACAAGGTTTATCGAAAAACTGAATACAAGCTAACCCCTTCACTACAGGCCGGACAAGTGAGAGCTGAAAGTTTATCTCTAGCTTAAATGCCCTGGGAACCTTAGGGTTACAAAAAACAGGGTGAACAAGAAAAACTAGAATGCATTTCCGGAGAAAATGCAGAAATGTGCTTGCCCCGATGCACCGCCACGGCGACCCGCCACGCCGTGCCGACAAGTTCCGCGTCAAGATGCAAGGCAGGTCGTTACGCCGAGATAGGGCATCAGAGAGCAAAGAGATATAATAAAAACATTTTTGTCATTGTGGCGCCCCCTATTGGCCAAATGATACCAAATTTGAGGGGGCACTTTGGATGGAGTCCAAAGGCATCCCACCAAATATGAATGTGATATGTCAAAGCATTCCTGAGATATTAGAGAAATCATTTTTCTTTCTAATTCTGATGCCACTGTGGTGCCCCCTGGTGGCCAAATGATACCAAATTAGAGAAGCCCAGTTGGGATGGTGTTCAAGGTCATCCTACCAAATATGGGCGTTATACATCAAAGCGTTCTTGAGATACATGTTTTTGCTAATTGTGGCGCCCCCTAGTGGCGAAATGCCACCAAATTTTACGAGGGTACTTTGGATGGTCCCATATGTCAGGCCACCAAATATGGTCATGATATGTCATAGCGTTTCCGAGATCTGACCTCACTTCCTGTTTGGCGGCTTCGCGGTCCAATTTCATTGGCTGCCAGGGGTCAACGGTTTGACGTATGGGAGCACCACTACTATCACTTCCTGGGCATGGTCTGTAGATCATGTGTGTCAAGTTACGTGATGATCGGCCCAACTGTGTGGCCAGTCCCCATTCATTTACCAATTTCCGGAGAAAATGCAGAAGTGTGCTTGCCCCGATGCGCCGCCACGCAGCGCCGACAAGTTCCGCGTCAAGACGCAAGGCAGATTGTTACGCTGAGATAGGGCATCAGAGAGCAAAGAGATATGACAAAAAGTATTTTTCAGAGCCGTATATAGAGAGAGTTCGGACAACTCGAATCATGGACCCATGTTTGCTACCAACGGCAAAGGATTCTACTCGGCTGGCAGATGGGCCGGATATACGGTTGCATCGAAATCGCTAATTTTACAATACTTAGAAAGCTCGACATAACATCACACGTTGTTTGTAGCTTTACGAGGGTCCCTACACATTATCTTCATCATTGAAAAATTGTTTCGTAGAGAAAGAGCTTACATACAAGACGTTTTTGGTAGCACATGTCCTCCGAGTTTTTTTCTTAGGTCCAGTAACAAGCGGTGTTTTAGCACAACTTTGTGTACACTAACAAAGTTCAAATTGATCACATTCATGTATAGACACGTTGGTAATACTGTGGGTAAAGTTTCATGGTGTTTTGGTGATTTAAAATGGAGATTATGGCATTTATTGTGATCATAACTGCCCAAGTGCTCCCATTAACGTTGGTGCATTGACGAAAATATCTGCTACCTAAATGGCACTTCGTCGTAGGCTACATTAAAACATTGACGTAGTTTACATTTTGCCAACAGCTCGGCTTAATAACATCACACGTTGTTTGTAGCTACAAGGGTCCCTACACATTAACTTGATCATTGAAAAATTATTTGTATGAGGTTATGTACAAGACGTTTTTGGTAGCGCATAATCCTCCAGGTTGTTGCGTTTGGTCCAGTAACAAGGGTTGTTTTAGCACAACTTTGTGTACACTAAAAATGTTCACATTGATAACATTCATGTGTAGAAACGTTAGTTATACTATGGGTGAAGTTGCATGATGTTTTGGTGGTTTAAAACTGTCATCACGGCATTTATCCTGATCATAACTGCCCAAGTGCTCTCCTTAACATTAGTGAATTGACGAAAACATGTGATCTTTAAATGGCGCTTCGTCGTAGCCTGTAGGGCAGGCTATACGCATTTGACATTACCATATTAAAACAATAACGTAGTTGACATTTTGCCAACAGCTTGGCTTAATCCACAGTCCATCACCTAAGCCTAATCGAGTCACGGAGATGCTTTTCTCTTGTCATCCACTAGCTAGGGATGTTGGATGAATTTCCAACTTGCAGTAGGCTAGCAGAGCAACTGAAGTTGGGATAATAAAGTTGATATCAACATCGCCGAAGTGACACAATATGCTTGTTTTTCACATCAGCATCGGAGTTATTGATGACAATTAAATTTAGATGAGCCAAGTTAAGTCAGCTGTTTGTTTTTTTGTCTAGACGTAGGTAACGTTACATAGCTTAAAAGTAACCACATTTTAACTTGCTAACGTTAGCACAGGAGGCTGGGGTAGGCAACTTCACAGTTGTGAGTTTTTGAGAGCATATAACCAACGCTTTATTAATGATGTTGTGAGCTAATCTTTCCAGTTTAAATTCTTAACAAGTTTCAAAGACAAAAAATAAATAAATAATTATAATATTACCTTATAACTGCTCGTTCACATAGGCTACTCCTCATCCAGTTCTTCCTTCTAACATAACCTCGCAATTTGTGGTCATGAGGGAAACTTTTTCTCCTTTCCCGGTCTTGTACTGAGGCCATAAGCAGGACCATTTGTATAATTTAATGAACTTCATTATCCAATATCTGACATTCCCTAATGGGAGTCGCTGCGTGAATTGGTAGCAAACATGGAGTCCATAAAACACGTGACAAGCTAAGAACCAATCAGCATAGTGAATAGCTTGAACGTTCGAGTCCTTTGTTGTCCGAACTCTCTCTATATACGGCTCTGGTATTTTTGTCATTGTGGCGCCCCCTATTGGCCAAATGATACCGAATTCGATGCGGGCACTTTGGATGGTCACCAAAGGCATCCCACCAAATATGGTCTTGATACGTCAAAGCGTTTCTGCGATACACGCTTTTGCAAGCACACTTAATAAACGACACTTAACAAGAACAATAAGTGTGCTTGCAAAAAACTAAACCAAAACAATCACTACACATTATGATATAAACCTATAATTTGAACAGAAGAGTTTTCTATCACCCATTTGCAGAAAATGAACACCCCAAATCCCTTAAGATTTGCCTGCTTTCAGACTTCAGTGCTGAAGTCTCACACACAAGAAAGGGGAGGGGTTTGGGGTTCAGATCTTCTCCTTTGCCTTAGAAGCTAGACATGCATATAGTAGAGTAACTAATAGCTACCATAAGTACCATCAGAGTTTTGCAAAAAATAGAAAAAAATAAAATAAAATGGAAATTAGCAGCAATGGCTATATAACTTTGTCTTATTATTTTTATTCTCTTGTTCTAGGCCATGATAATATGATGAGGTGTGCTGCATCATTTTTATTATATTTTATAATAATAATGATTATCATTATGTTTTTTTTTTTTTTTAGGGGGGGGGGGGTTAAGATAAGGTGTTCGCCCAGGGCACCAAAGAGGGTAGGACCGCCCCTGGCTTTATTTAGATCTTTAGGATCTATGCACAGTCTCTAATCTCCATTAGGTTTCTCTACGATAACCAAGGAGTTCACCCATTCAGTGGGCTCTTCAATTTTCCTAACGACTCCCTCTGCTATCAATGAGTCTAATTTTTCCTTCAGTCTATTTTTAAGTGCAACTGGCACTGTTCTTGCTGGATGTATAACTGGCTCAGCATTATCCTTAAGCCTTATTTTATGTTTGCCTGGTAGGCGACCTATGCCCTTGAACACCTCTTTGTATTCTGTCACCCAGTCTTTGTCTTTACCCCTACTTGTAGTAGTGTCTGTGTTCTCACTTTGCCCTTTGGCTGTCACTTTCTCTGTGTCTATGACATGAACCCTCTTTATCAGACCTAGCTGATCACAGGTTTTCAATCCCAAAATTGCTTCCCTATTGCCCTCAACAAGCACAAACAAAGCATTCACTTTCTGGCCTTTGCTAGACAGCGTAACTCTACACACACCCTTTGTAGGTATTAGGGATGCAACGGTTATTGAATTTTACGGTTACCGAACGATACGCCCTCTACGGTTCAATAAACTTTCGTAAACCGCAATATTTCGGTTTATTAATAAAATGTGAATCTATTGAAGCTCCCTGAAATTTGCTTATGCACCCAGCATTCACAAGCTCTACATGCTGAGCTCTAGAACCCTCAACCAATCTGCGTGATTTTATGCTAATGAGCTCCGCCTTTCAAATGTGAGAATAACTTTTCACTCACTGCACGTTAGACGGAGAGAGATGAGCTAAAAGCTCCACTCGGAAAGTAGGCAACATTAAGCCAAATGAATTGCTGCTGTGATAGATTTTGTGCAAACTGATGACCGTTTACACAAACAAAGCACTTAATAACGTAAAATGCGTCTAATAGCCTACGACACATGCTACTAAACCGGTTGTCAGAAAATAGCGCTTCCCACTCGCCTAAATTCGCCTAGGCTACCGCAAGTAGCCTATAGCCTAATATTAGGCTACGCAAGGATGTCTAGGGGCTGTAATGCTTGGTTTATCTGGCGATGAGTTAGATCAAATGTCGAGTGAGACTGGGCTTGGATGTAACAAGTGACAGGCGTCCTCTGTTTCTCTCATCCCCAGGCTCAGCTATTGTAACATTAACATAAATGCAAGCTTCTTTGCAGCACGGTGTTGTAAAGACACTGATAGTAGACTCAGAAATTAATTTCTGAAGTTTGGGATGTCATGCAATGCATTGTCACGCAGACTGTTTCCCTACTAGGGATAAAAGGCCTCTCATTCTGTTGCTTTGGCTACCAGCAGCACTTGAAATCAATGACATCATTCTGACAATACATTTCCTATAGTGAAACTATGTCCTAATTTGGAAATGAGCAAACAATAAAATAGGCCTAGGCTACTGGAGGATATTTACTAGTTTAGGACATTTCATAACATTTCAAGGATATTAACAATGATGGCCTACCGTAATTGTTGGTTTTATTTTATTCGGTCTACCCCTCTAGCAGCCTATCTACTAGGCAATTTATGAAAGAAATCAAAGGAAAATTGCAGATAGACTGACAGATAGGCTGATGGTTGATAAGGAATATAGCCATTAAAACAACAATTTTATAACCCCTTTTTTGTTGGAAAATACCGAAACCGTAACGTCACCGTGGCCCCAAAACCGTGATGCAAACCGAACCGTGGGCACAATGTACCGTTGCATCCCTAGTAGGTATTGGCTTATCATCATATGACACTTGTTTTCTACACGCAAACTATTTCATTACATGCGTGTTTCAAATGCACACCGCGAGTGAGTTTGTTGAAAAACGAGCACGCGCGTGCATGCAGAATTACTTAGACCCGGCTTGACCTAGACGCCTCAACTCATCCGCGCTTACCTAGAAGAGGCTTGGTCAAGCCCCGTCTTCGTCACTTATCTTGGATCTACTTACTTTGAAAATCACCATTTTGCAAAATGGCAGTTCGTTTTACAAGCATTTTATTTCAAAAGAATTATTTATCATGTTAACCATTGCTTCCTTATTGTTAATATTCATATGATAAGAAGAAAGCTGCCAAAGTAGAAATGTGGGACATATTGGCTAAAATATCTGCCATAGATTCATTGAGAAAGACGATGAAAAGTTTTACTGTTTCAGTGGCGTGCTTTTAAAAGAAACAAACTACGTCGCGTTGCAAGATGAGGACGCAATCGCAGGTGGGAGCATACGGATTTGTGCAGTGAGCTGTCTGCCACGCCTTCTCTCTTAAGTTTGCAGATGTTATTGAATTTCCTGTCTTTAATATAAATAGTTTTGCTTCCTTGTTAAGCGTCAGGCAATTACACATGTTTTCTTCACGCAAACTATTATATTACATTCGTGTTTCAAATTCACAACGCGAGTGAGTTTGTTGAAAAACGAGCACGCGCGTGCATGCAGAATTACTTAGACCCGGCTTGACATAGACGCCTCAACTCATCCGTGCTTGACGTTCATAAAACGTTTTGAGCTTGTTTACCTAGAAGAGGCTTGGTCAAGCCCCGTCTTAGTCACTTATCTTGGATCTACTTACTCTGGTTTTGTGAAATACGCCCCTGGTCAGGAGCAGGCTAGCTTCCAAGTATAAATTGCCATGGTAACTTATATGAGATCTCTTCTGTGAAACCAAGTTAAGGCTGTATTCATCCAGGGGGTATTCCTGCAAAGTCGCTAATGATATCGGCGCTTATGTGATTAAGCCTCGTTTGAAGTAGCGTCAACTCAGAGATGAGGCTGAAGCCATTCCATCAACGCAAGTTAGCTGCGCCTGCCTCTCGTTAACTTAAACAAGGCTGCGTGCACGAGCTCAACACTAGACCTAAATAGGTAATTTAGGAATACCTGATGAACTGTCGTAAAATTAAGGCAGAACTAAAAGAATTTTAAGAAAGAAACTTCGATATGCATACGTCATCTGTTGAATTTTGTGTGAAATAACTGAATATCACATTTTTATAGTAGTAGGCCTACTGGCAATGCAGAAATTTGAAAAGGTGATTGAAAATATATTTTGAATCATAATGTTTGACCATTGCTTGTTGGAACAAATTGCCAGTCTCATGTTGTTCTGTCACAGCAGACTTGCACCTGCAACTGAAATCAATCAATCATTCAATTAAGACGTAGCCTACAACTCCAGACACCACGTGATGGGCCGGCATGTGATACCTCTCTGATCATGCATGCATTTGTTTTTAATTAGTAACTAAAATTATTCCTAATAGATACATCGAAATATCAATAGTAATTTAGTAAAAAGGGGAATTCATGCATGATCACAGTGTTTGCAAAACCTATCAACCTTTATTTGGTGGGAAAGATTATTAGGCAGGTGTATGGAACCTTTTTGGGTGACTTGTGTTTCTGACTGATTGCATTTTCTGAGACACCGCTTTATTAAGCCTTGCAGTTAACCTGCCACGGAGCTGGTTAGTTTGGGAGCATATGTTACCCCAGCAACTCAGCTGCGATTAGTGTTAGCGAGAGTAATGGAACTGAACTCACACTAAAACTAGCGCCGCTTGCCGAAGTTAGCGCGGCTTAGCGAATAGCTCCGTTGATGGAATACCCCCTGGATAACCCAGTAAGCCTCTCTAAATCCCCTATCTTAGTTTTGTGTAATACCCCCTGTTGCGATGCCATATAGCCTAGTGGGCTGAATCACGTAGGCTCTGTCAAATGAGATAAAGCTCCTCTTCAGTGATCATAAATGCATTGTAACAGAAACAAGTCTGAGAAGAAGGGTTTTCTCTGTTACAGTATGTGATGGTATTGGCAAGAGTTGCTTTGAAGGCTTTGACAATAGTTTTAGGGTCTAGTCTGGAGCACAACAACGACACTGCCGTAAAGCCTAAAGTAACGTTAAAGGAATACTTAACCAATTAGAACATGAATGTGATTTGAAACTTGGTCATAAATGTATAACATCTGAGAAATAAATGCTGAAGTTGGAGCCTCTTTCACCAAGAAAAGGCAGAAAATTACTTTTTGCCGGATGTGGCTGAAAATGTGAAATGTGGCTGTGAGCAAGATCTAAGCTAAATAGTAGATTGTCTGAAGGGTGTATTCAACTTTTTTTGTTTCAAACAAAGTGATACATTTACAGACATTTGATTTGATATTGGTCATTTACCTTTTAGTCTAGTGACAAACCATCAAAAAGTGCTTTAGTTTTCGAGATACCGCTACCCGTGGTAGAACAAAACCCAACCATGTTTTTCATCATCTTTAAGGTCTCCCATATGTGAAATGGATTCTTGGACAAAAATATTTTGCTGCAAAGATGGTTAAATTCATACAAGCTCTGAGACCTTTGAAACTTGGCATGTATGTAGCCAAGAGGTTGCTGTACCTGGTAAAAAAACCTGTGTGTGAATATCTTGAAGTATGCCATGTTTAGAGCCCTAAGAACACACCTAAAATAGGCAGACATGGAAAAAATTGGACACCTTTGCAGAATGTTTT
The DNA here is from genome assembly GCA_027497455.2 of Sardinella longiceps. Lineage (NCBI taxonomy): Eukaryota > Metazoa > Chordata > Actinopteri > Clupeiformes > Clupeidae > Sardinella > Sardinella longiceps. The sequence goes on along the minus strand of JAODXP020000016.1, from coordinate 2,357,720 downwards.
TGTTTAGTTTGTGTTTGCTTTGGCAGGGAATGTCACATGGTATGGCTTGTTGGAAAGGTGAGCTTGTGCTGAATCCAGCAATACCCAATATGTAAATGTACCATGTACAATCAGCGTGCTGCCTTCCTCAATGTATGAGGCGTCCCAAATTAAGGAAAATGATGCATTGATATAAATAGGTCTCCAGTCCAAAGTCCATGGTCAGTGCTGACAAGGCTGTTGACAATTTCATTGGTATAGCAAAGTACATTACATGAGTTAAGTACTAGTCTATATTTAGGATCAGCTACATTTCATAATAATATATTTCATATGACACAATATGGAGACAAAAATTGAAATTCAAAGACATTAGATCGTGGGCAGGACATGCTTAAGCGCACCTCCCAATCAAACCATTTTGGTCTGACAATAGCCAAACAAGCCAGAATACAACATAGAATGTATAGTCTGACCATGATGGATAGAGCCTAGAGGCGGAATCTTTCAAAATGCTGCATCCAATAGGAAAGTGCTATGACCGGCTATGACCAAAGCCAGAAAGCTCTTTGTATGGCTCTAGCTACAACCAATCTGACCAAACAACACTAAGCCCACCCAATGACTCCCTATCCATATAGATACAGACGGCAAGTCCGGGCACGCCCATAAAATCAGCTCCTCGTGTCCCCCATGTGGGGGAAAACAAACCCTAAATTAGTGAAGGAGTCAATGGCATGCTAAGCTACAAGTTACACTGAGCACCATCTACAAGGAGCCAGACACATTTTTGAGGGCAATGCCTGAAGGTAGTAATGATGGTCAGATGGTCCGATGTGAATTCTGAACTTGACACCCCTCCAAACGCGATACTGATGACAATTTAGATGATGTTTGTTAGCTTCATTAGCTTGCTAACTAGCCAACTTCATTGATCACCACAGTAAATGTAGCCAGCAGTCGAGTTGTAAAATAAAAAGAAGGGGGATGGTGGATTTTATCATTTGGAACGGCTATTTTGTGTCGATGAGTGCCCATGGTGGGGTCACTTGTACAGAGTGCATAGGCCTCGTGGACACGCGCTTTATTAATCAGATGTTATAAATCTATTTGTCAACTGAAGGACAGGAGTTTGTTGAGGAGTTTGTTTCAACAGAGGGCTCTACTTTGGCAACTGTAAAGATTTAAAAACTGCACAGGAAATCAACATTTTTGCATTTCAAAATTGTTGAATGTGAGGTCCATGTCATATACCTCTGCCCCTTTTTTATGACTCAGGAATCAGGATTACTACAATTACCCATTCATATAACAATATGTTTTTTTATTCATACATGTGTTTATTTAGTTAACTGAAAAAAAATAAAAAGAAAGAAGGTGATTGTTTAATATTTGGAATTTTAGTCACTGTGCTAACTCTTCATCTCTTCATTACTCTGTACATGGAGGCTACACTTGCCATGTGCAAGGCTCTTAATGTCCTGTGCAAGTCTTGGCCAAGTTTAAAATGATTGCTATAAGGCAAATGCATTTTTTATAATCAGCCCAATGTTGGAGAATGAGAATAATAATATCAAGTAATGTTACTTTCACGTGATCAGAGTTAAGAGCATTAGATGAACTTTGCAATGTTTTTTTTTTTTTTTCTTATGGGACTTGCGCATATGCGTGCGAGTAAAATGCGTTTGGTAAGGGGAGCAGCACAGAGGAGTGTTCTGTGTCTGTCACAGGGGGATGATTTTAAATTGTCACAGATAATGGGTGAGAGACAAGACGACGTGTAGGGAAAAACACAAATATGTTCCATAGGTGAACTGAAAGATGACGGGCCTACCTGTCAACTGCGTGCGTCTCTCTGAAAGCCTTAGCTGCAGAGCCTCAAAAAGGACAAATGCCCGCTGTTTATGCGTAATTCCGGAGGTTTGGACACCCTTTTTTCGTGTGGCCGGCCTGTACGTTATAGATAGTGTACAGTAGACAAGCTTTATATTGCAAATATGCTTGTGGATCGCCAGACACCTTCATGCCATGTAGTAAATGACCGGCAAGAAAACAGTGGTACCGTTTTGAAAGTGAAACCAAAAAATCTCCGCTTGGCCCGGAATCTTTGATTGCGGTGACTGAAACGTTTGTTTAAGTGAAGCGCATAAATAAATGCAAAGCCTCTAATGTTGAAATGGTAGTAGGCTAATATTTCCAGTATTAAAATAATTGTAATTTTCACATTAACTAATAAAATGGAACAAGGGATGGTATGGGGGGATGGCCGTTTAAGAAGGGGGATGATTTAAAATTTTTATTTCAGAAGGGGGATGCCGTTCCCCTTCATCCCCCCTCAACTCGAGTACTGAATGTAGCTAACTTTAGCTTGCTTAACTGAGCTAATCAGACTTGTGATTGAAAGTTGCTTTACTTTTGACAGGAGCAGAGACGGCTCATGACATTTCTGTTAGTGTAACTGCAATAAACAAATGATGGAAAAATTATTTTAGTCTAAACACAAGTAGGCAAACAGGTCATGAGTAGACAAAACATCTAATATGGACTTTGTTCAATTTTACTTAGCGATCTTTTATTGTTAAGCAACTTTCTCTACCTTGTCCATTCACCATAATGTTAAATTGGCCTCTGTTATCCCCCACGCTGACTCCACCCTCGCCCTTTGGGGGCGTTAACCGTACTTGCCGTCTGTATCTATGATTGGATAGATAGACACTGCCAATTTCTGATACAATGGTTCCCTATGGCTGATAGCTAGACGCACCTGTTGAGCATATCAATTTGCCACCGCCAGGGTAAGTCTAAAGTACTGACAAGACTGGATGTAGATTTAAATATTTGTTCCTGTACATCAGAGGAGGGGGAGGGACAAATGCCAGCTGGGTTTGATAGATATATCCAATCATTGGTGAGTTTGTGCTGAATCCATAATCAAGTCTCCAGTCATGTCCACGGTCAGTGCTAAGAAGAATGTTCACAAATTGGCAAAGAAAATTACAGCAAAGTAAAGTACTGCTCTGCATTTAGGATACGTTCATAAATTATATCATATAACGCCTTTTATTATACAACAGGGGTCATCAAGTATGGGGGCAGGGGTGTGGAATAGTATGGTAGGTCTATAGTATGACAATAAGCAGTTTTCCATCCAACTTCCATCCACATTTTATGTTTGCATTAAATAACACCACTTAAGCAAATTAGATTATATTTGCATCAGAGGGCAGATCCATCCATAGAAATAGTTATAGTGTTTCCATCCATAGAAATTGTTATTCACATAGCTTAAACAAGCATTGCAAGTTGGATTTAAAACCACCTAATTACATCAGTCCATTACTAGACTACTTTAATATTTGTGCATAAAATATTGCATGTCTGTAAAAATGCAGTAGGCTACTTTGTATGCACTGTGTACTGTACATCACATAGGCCTTTTCTCCATATTTATGGCCCACATCTCCTGGCCCTTGATCCACCATCTGCCATGGTCATCAGTCTGCCACTCTTTTCAATGACCAGTCACACTCAGTCACCACTCAGCATTGGTCTCCAAAGTAGATGAGGTGCTGGGTTAGAATTTTAGCAGTGGACACCCTAGTGCTGGGGATAGCTGATAGACTTGGGCTTTCGGCAGTGGAGACCCTATAGTGCTAGATAACCGATAGGCCTGGGCTTTGTGCAGTGGGCACCCTTGTGCTGGGGATAGCTGATAGATTTGGCCTTTGGACATTGGACACCCTATAGTGCTGGATGACTGACAGGCCTGGGCTTTAGGCAATGGACAGCCTTGCGCTGGGCATAGCTGATAGACTTGGGCTTTGGCAGTGGACACCTTAGTGCTGGATAGCTGCTAGGCCTGGGCTTTGAATAGTGGACACCCTACTGCTGGCTAGCTGATTGGCCTTTGGGCAGTGGGAACCCTAGTCCCTGCCATCTGATAGGCTTGGGTTTTGGGCAGTGTGCTGGATAGCTGCTTGGGCTTTGGGTAATGGAAACCCTAGTGCCGGGGATAGCTGATAGGCTTGGGTTTTCGGCAGTAGAAATCCTAGTGCTTTCTTGCTGATAGGCTTGGACTTTGGACAGTGGACACCCTAGTGCTGGATAGCTTATTAACTTGTGCTCTGGGCAGCGGACACTCTATTTCTGGATAGGTGATAGGCTTGGCTTTGGGTAGTGGACACCCTAGTCCTGAATAGCTGATAGCCTTGGCTTTGGGCAGTGGAAACCCTAGTGTTGGATAACTGATAGGCTTGAGCTTTGGGCTGTGGACACCCTAGTGCTGGATAGCTTATGGACTTGGGCTCTGGGCAGTGAACACTCTAGTGCTACATAGCTCATTGGCTTGGGTTTTGGACACACTAGTGCTGGACAGCTGATAGGCTGGGATTTGGGTAGTGGATACCCTAGTGCTGAATAAGTGATAGGCGGGGCTTTGGGCAGTAGAAACCCTAGTGCTGAATATCTGATAGGCTTGGGCTTTGGGCTGTGGACACCCTAGTGCTGTATGATGATAATAATAATAATAATAATAATAATAACAACAACAACTTCGTTTTATATAGTGCCTTTCATGATGCTCAAGGTCGCTTAACAGTATAGCAGGGCTACTAGGGAATGTGACAGGAGTCATATCCCTGCCAGGAGAATGGTTTGATTGCCAACAGCATAGCTCAAAATTGGTTACCCCTGGTGAGACAGAAGGACTGAATATTGCAGTATACAGTCTAGCTCCAAAGCTAATAACCTGGCAAATTAGGTTAATAATGGTCTGGCTTTCCATTGACAATTTGAGTCGCTGACTGGCACCAAAATAACTTGGATTTTAGATTCTCTGAGACTGGTTTGCAGGCAGAGCATGGCAAGCCGATTCAAACAACGCTAAGCCCAACTCCCTGTCCACATAATAGGATAGACACAGGCAATGTCTGAATACAGTGGTTCCCTATGGCTGATAGCTAGACGTATGTACTGAGGAAATAAATTTACTATCACTAGGGTACTGTATGTCTAGAGTTCCCGCCTATGCTAAAGGTGTGTTATGTGATGCCTTCCTGGAATACTTTTTATATTGCTTAAAATAACCTCAATTTACACCATACACAACATGGCAATTGTCGACATACAGTACACTAAAATTTGTTAATCACCTGTGGAACGAATAGGCCAGAAAAACAATATAAAAAAAATCATAAGCATATGATTTGTCTATCAAACCCAATAGACGTTTGTCCCTCCCCCTCTTCAGAAAGGGTAGGAAATATTTAAGTATATATCCAACCTATCAGACCATTTTTTTAATGGCTTGATGGGAGGTACACTTAAGCCCGTCTTGCCCATGACCTTGTTATACCTTTACCTGAATATCTTCCAATTTTAATGTTTTGCTTTTATTTTTAGTTTGTCATATTAAATGTATTATTATGAAATGTAGCTGATCCTAAATATAGACTAGTACTTAACTCATGTAACATACTTTGCTATACCAATGAAATTGTCAACAGCCTTGTCAGCACTGACCATGGACTTTGGACTGGAGACCTATTTATATCAATGCATCATTTTCCTTAATTTGGGACGCCTCATACATTGAGGAAGGTAGCACCCTGATTTTACATGGTACATTTACATATTGGGTATTGCTGGATTCAGCACAACCCCACCTTCCCAACAAGCCATACCATGTCTTTCTATGACATTCCCTGCCAAAGCAAACACAAACTAAACAAAAACATTCTGCAAAGGTACATGTCCGCTTATTTTAGGTTTGTGTTCTTAGGGCTCTAAACATGGCATACTTCAAGATATTCACACACAGGTTTTTCTAGAAGGTACAGCAACCTCTTGGCTACATACATGCCAAGTTTCAAAGGTCTCAGAGCTTGTATTAAGATTCTGTATCAGTTTATATGTCTTAAGTCCCATTCGGCAAGGGTCCATTTTTGTTCTTTTTTTTTTAGCTATGGGCCTTCCCTCCCTCCCCCTCATTTCATGTCTGGATGACATCCAGAGATGGATGAGCAGGAACTTTCTAAAACTCAACGGCAATAAAACTGAAATTCTCCTCATCGGCACCAAATCCATCCTCACCAAATTCCAACAGACCCCAGCTACCTCCATCACCATAGATGGATTCCCTGTCTGTACCCTTCTCCCCCCAAGTCAAGAGCCTCGGCGTCACCCTGGACAGCACCCTCTCCTTCGCCCCTCACATTCAAAACATCACCCGGTCTGCTTTCTTCCACCTCCGCAATATTTCCAGACTCCGACCATCACTGTCCCAACCCAGCACAGAAATTTTGGTCCACTCATTTGTCACATCCCGCCTTGACTACTGCAACGCCCTCCTCTCCGGACTGCCCACCAAGCTCATCAACAGACTCCAAATCATCCAGAACTCTGCCGCCCGGATCATTACCCGCACAAGAGCTCATGACCACATCACCCCCATTCTCATCCAACTTCACTGGCTCCCTGTCTCTTACCGTATACCGTTCAAAGTCCTCCTCCTCACCTACAAAGCCCTCCATAACCAAGCCCCCACTTACCTCTCTGACCTCCTCCATGAACATACTCTCTCCCGCTCATCTTCCGCTGGCCTACTAACCACCCCCACCTCTCGCCTCAGTACAATGGGTACCAGATCATTCAGTTGTATGGCATCCAGGCTCTGGAATTCCCTCCCCCACACATAAAACAGTCAGACACAATCACATCATTCAAATCACTACTCAAAACCCACCTGTTTAAACAAGCATTCAACCTATAGCCACTGGTTTTATTTGTTCTGTTTCTTTTCTTTTCCTTTTTGTAATGACTGTTTTTTAATACTTTGATGATTTTAATCTTTGTATGGCGACCTTGGGTGTCATGAAAGGCGCCTTAAAATTAAATGCATTATTATTATTATTACTATTATTATTATTATTATTATTATTATGAGAGAATCCAAGAATTCCATCGAAATTTCAAAAAGCCTTATTTTTCTGAGTAATGGATGTACATTTTGGACATGGTATGGTGATCTCCAAAGCCCCCTGCCCCATTTCATATTATTGTTGACTGACTGGGGTGCCAGCTGCCACTGATTAGGGTGGCAGCTCACTGGGAGGGCGTGGCCAGGCTAGTGGCTGCTAGCTCGGATGACTCCAATTTGCTCCCATAGACATGAACTACCATGACATATCTGGCTTCTGAAGAATCTGTGGCATCAATCCCTTCTATGGCATCAGCGGTAGCTTCTAATCCAGTATGATCATCCAATTTAGCCTACTGTGCCGCTGATTCAATCTATAGCAGCTCCAGTTTATGTTCATTCATTCGTAAATTTCCTGAAATGTTCTAGCTATGTTCAAAGCATAGCTACATGTGGTTTCTTCTATGTCTATTGATTCTATCTCAGAGAAATGGGAGATGGGAAAGTAGGCTACGTAGATGTTGAGAGTTTGAAGTTATTAATTTCAGCCTTATTATTCCAGCCAAACAACCTCAGATTGAATCCAGATTGATGCCAGAATGAAGACCTTACTTCCATTGGTAGTCCCTACCTACAGCTGCCACAGGTTTCTGGTTCATGGAGTGCTGGAGGAATTACTATACATGAGGAAGACCTTGTGTCCCTCGAACCAAATGCATGGCTAAATGATAATGTGAGTGTAATTTATTTCCCTAATTAATTATTGTTTGTTGAGAACCCATGACATTTTGGTGGTAATTTTGAACACTTTTAATATTGCGTCAGTGACCAAATTGCCACGTTGGAGGACTGCCCTCTCTGAGTAGCTTTCCAGTTTACCAATGTTATGGGGTCCATGACGTTCACATGGGTTGCATGATGGAATGGTATTAAAATGATAGATAATATTACTGTGATGCTTCTGTAGGTCATACATGTTAACCTGGGAGTGCTGTGCCACAAATCTACCCACAAGATTTTCATCATTCCAAGTGGCATTGTACATTATTGGCTACAGCCACAGTACAATGTCTGGGACTATAAAAAGATAGAGGACCAATTCTACAAATCTATAGTGCAGATTTACATATCCTTATTCCTTTAGTCCAGTGTTCCTCAAAATGTGGGGCGGGGGCCCAGACACATGACAGGTGGGGCACGAGACATCTCTATGCGATCAACTGACGGCCACATCATGCCCCCCGAGTTCACCTATCTTCCCTCTGTCAGATTACTCACGGAACAATCAATTTGTCTGATATGCGCACATGATGACAGTAAATTGAGCTGTGCTATGGAGTTATCTGCTAGTTGCTGATGAGCAGTTTGAGAGGAATTTGGCTTTGAATTAGTAAAATGAAAATTCTAAACATATGACATCCGGCTCTACATCCATCTACAGGCCTACCTACTCGAAATATACGTGAAATACCTCAGGGCAGGTGGGGCGTGAAAATTCTCTGCATTCCAAAGTGGGGAATTACAATAACAGTTTGAGAACCTGCTTTAGTCCATTTTTTTGTTGTTGTTGTTGTTTTAGGTACGCTTAAGAGGAGTTCCAATGGATTTTTCTGCCAGTGTGCAGACACAACACTGGTTCCTTATCGCTGCCAATGTCTGAAGCACCTGAACATCATTGACTCCCCAGCAAGTTCAGCAAGGGCTGACCATTCTTCCAACACTAGAAGTATGTGTTTTCCATTTGGTACTGTCATATCTGTAGGCTATATCCAGAGTTATTGCACTGATAGACTTTTTAAATCTTTCTCATGAAGGAGCGAGGCTTAGCGAGCGACTGGATGACTGGACCCTGCAACCAGTCATGAGGTCCAGACAGCAGGATTGTTCAAGCTGCACCTTGTTCATGGTAATGGTAAGTATTGTTTTTATTTTGATAATGATATGATATATGAACAAATTACACACATTTATTTAGAAATCAAATGGTCCTCATTTTGTTTCCCCCAGAATGCAGAGGCACTGCTTAAAGATGTGGTCCTGCTGGACGATGGATGGATCCACATGTTCAGAGACTGATTGCAGCAAATTAGCAACCTTTACTCATTGTACACTTGCCAAGGGTGATATGACACATTGCAAATGTATTGTTGTACTCAGTACTTTTGCTCTCAACTTACTGAATTTTGAAACCTTGTCACTCTTGGAAGTCTTTTACTGGAATTTATTTGCACTTTTTGTCTTGGGAATGTACCATGTCCAGTCTTTTAGTTATATGTGTATCTTAGCTTGGTTTAAGTTTAGAGAAAACGCAATTTCAGTCTTCTGTGTATTGTACTGTTCAGGGCAGTTGCAAAAGGGCAGGCAAACTTGCCTGGGGCCTCCATAATTGACTCAATATAGCAGTTATTAGCAGATTAGTCTTGTGTAAATTATACATTTAGGCTGAAGTTAGACAACTGTAAGTTCAACACAAATAATAACATTAAAAGATTATTGTAGAGGATGATGTGTTTTCTGTAGGTGTATATGGTGGGATTAGGGACCTCCCACACCCTGTTTGCTTGGGACCCACAAAGTACCTTGAAACGGCCCTAGTACTGTTCGATGGCTCATTGACAATGAGTTA